>PVIH01000725.1:144081-303314 GCA_004025045.1 Sigmodon hispidus | reverse complement strand
TGTGACCCCCTTGCCCTGTGACCCCTAACCCTGTGACCCCCTAACCCTGTGACCCCCTTTCCTTTCGGCTGAGGACTCAGAGGCAGTTTGAAGATGTGTTAGAAGTTGACTTGGTCAGAAGTGTCTCTGGTTTGTTCTTCTGTCTCTCTGATCTTCCAGCTTTTCCCTAATATCTGGCTTCGAGTTTTTATTGTAAGATCAAGTAGAATTCGTAAGAGATGGCTCAGAGGTTAAGAGCACTGACTGTTCTTCCGGAAGTCCTGAGTTCAATTCCCAGAAATTATATGGTGGCTCTCAACCATCTATGATGACATCTGCTGATCTCTTCTGTATACTGTACACATAATAAATAAATCTTTAAAGAGAGAGAGAGAATCTCAGTGGCTTCTTTCTGCATTTCAAACATGTATTTGTTACTTGCCTTATTGCTGGAACAAAATGACTGCTAAAAGCAGCTAAACAAAGGCACAGGCCATCATCACAGGGACATTATGGTGGCAAGGGCTGAGGCAGTCACACTGTAGCGGGAGTCAGCAAACAGAGAAGTCTGAATGCTCAGCTGACTTTCTCCTTTTTATTTAGTTCAGAATGCCAAACCATGGGATGGGTCCTCTCACCTCAATTAACCTAGTCTAGACAATCCCTTAAGAGCAAGCCTTAAGCTTATGTAGTCTAGATAATTCCTTACAGGCCTGCCCATGGCTTGTCTTCTAATCAAGTCTAAATGCTGTCAACTGGGGATATTAACTATCGACATGCAAATCCTCAATGAGTGGAAAGTGTGGCTTCTCCCTTCCTCATCAGCTACTCCCTTACTTCTCCTCCCTCCCCCCACTCAATCCTGCACTTCAGGCATACTTGTCTGTGCTCCTTTGATTCCTGATGATCTTCTATACCAGAATCTCCTGGAATTCTGTGCTCCTGGGGCATCACACACTGCATGTGAGTGGATAACAGGGAGAGAGGCAAGAGACATTATGCACATCTCCTACGCTCACATACATCGTTCTTCACATATAAAACTATGAAGAATCTCAAGATGGTTAAGACCCAAGCATCACACCCAAAGGTGTAGGCCTCTTTGGGCACGAGTTCGTATGCCATGTCAAATCAAATGCCCATGAAGTAGGCTTAAGTTGTGCAGAATGGTTACAGCCAATTGTTTCCAAGTCAGATGAGTTGACAATAGTATGATGTGACTTTCAACCCCATTCAGACATGACTTTGACCCTATGTAATACAACAGATATTTGTCATGCTTTGCATTGTCCATAACCCTTGCTAAAAAGGATAAGAAAGTATTCTTATAAACACTGGGTGGGGGAAGTATGAATGTCATCCAGGTCCATCTGTGTGGGGGGAGGCGGTGAGATAGCCCAAAGTCAGACTATATTACAGTAAACTTTTTTTAAGTAAGTAAAAGAATTGTGCTATAAAATAATGACTAAGAACATTGAGTAATAAATACATAAACTGTGTCTTAATATCAAGTAACAAGTGCTGTGTGCAATTGCAGGGGCAATGCTATTCAATGACTGGGAACATAGTATCAGTTAGCACCAAAAGCACCAAGAACACAGAGTAACGTTTCACGCCATGATGTCACATTATAATCCCATTATGGTCACCACTGTACATATAACTGATCATGGTTCAAAGCATTAGTATACTGTCCAGATTTAGCTTATTTGGGAATGTGATCCCAGAAAACAAAACGAAGGGATTGGAAGAAAGGGGTGTGTTTCCAGGCTGGTTTGAGTGGTAAGAGCTCAGTCTCACTGGGCCATCTCACTGGGCACCTCCATCTCAGAACCCTGGGGAGGTGATTTATCCATTGACTCCCACCTTGCTTTGATCGTGCAGGCCCTGGCTGTTCATCAGCCCCTCAGCATCCCCAAGTTTGCACACGCTTGGAATGGCTCGGCAGGCTTCCCAAGTCACTCTCCTGTGTAATCGAGGGACGTGGAACAGGGAAATGACTCTGGTGCAGCCTGATGAGGTGTGAGTCAGGATATACCTGTGCACAGCTGGTTTCCACAGCAACACTGGCCTGAGAGAAGCAACAGCTTCATTCTCCACAGTGTCGGGCCCAGTATACCTCCTCAAACTGAGTGTTGAGACCTGCTGCTGTAGACCTGTGGTACCCCCCTCAGAGGTGTTGGTTCAGAGGGACAGGAGCAAGGGCTGAGAACTGTCCTTTCTCTACAGGAGCATGAAAGCCTTTAAGACATTCTTTATGGGAACTGGAGAGATGGCTCAGTGGTTAAGAACACTGGCTGCTCTTGCAGAGGACCTGGGTTCTAGTCCCAGTGACCACATGGTAGGTTACAACCATCCATAATTGCAGTTCCAGTCACCTCTTCCACATGAATGCAGTCAAAACAATCATACACATAAAGTAAATTAATATATCTTTTTTAAAAATGGGGAGAAGAGTTTGAGCTACAGCGACGACCCAGCAGTTAAGAGCACTGGCTGCTCTTCCAGAGGTCCTGAGTTCAATTTCCAGCACTCACATGGTGGCTCACAACCATCTATAGTGGGATCTGATGCCCTCTTCTGGCATGAAGTCATACATGCAAATAGAGCACTTAATACATAAAATAAATCTTAAAAAGAAAAGGTATTTTTTTTTTTACTTTATTTATTTATTTGCCTTGGTGTTTGCCTGGAACTGGAACTACAGACAGTTGTTAGCTGCCATGTGGGTGCTGGGAATTGAACCCGGGTCCTCTGGAAGAGCAGACAGTGCTCTTAACCGCTGAGCCATCTCTCCAGCCCCGAAAAGGTATTTTTAATAAATCTTACTAAAATATCTTTTAAAAAGATATTTTTATGATTTATGTCTTAAATGTTCCCTAAAGGCTCTTATCTTATGCTAAAGGATTTGTCCCAAGCCTATATAACACCACAGAGAGATGGTGGAGCCTTTAAAAGATGGAGTCCAGTGGGAGAAAGTTAAGTCACGGGGCTTAAAGGGGTTATTGAGACCATGGCACCTCTCTCTCTCTCTCTCCTCTCTCTCTCTCTCTCTCTCTCTCTCTCTCTCTCTCTCTCTCTCTCTCTCTCTTCTTCCTCCCCTTTTTGGCTGCCATGAAGTAAACATCTTTTCCTGCCCTCATGCTTCCCCACCGAAATACTTGACTCACCACAGATCCAAAGCAATGGAGTCAAATGCGTAGGGATTGAAACCTCTGGGACTATGGGTCAAAATAAACCTTTTATTTCCTCAGACATATTGTCACAGCAACAGAAATCTAACTAATACCATAGGTATCTGTCCTGTACAGATTGATCGATAAGAAGAAAGACATTTTCCAAGATGAATTTTTAAAGATAATTATATATGTATAATATAATATATAATAATTATATGTATATGGAATAATAGAATTGGCATTCAGTCACAACTGAAAAACCAACAGAGAACTGCCCATATAATGACAATCTAGTAAGAAATCCACAGACCAAGTGAAGAAGCTGATGTAGAGATTCTGGGTGTGTCTTAACTAGATCTCAATCCACATCCACTTTCAGCTCTTCCCTGGACCAGAAGTCCTAGAGTCTTTGAATGGACCATCTATTCTGGTCAATTAGAGGTACCATTAGGAAATCAAAAGGCAGGCGAGCCAAGAGGGTACACGTTGCCCCAGCTCCTTCCGTCCTCCCACAGCCTACAGGTGCTGGGCTCTCATAAACCACTCTCTGTGGGAGGTTTCTCTAGCATAGCTCATTTCTTAGACTGACACTTCTGCCAGCCCTTCAGGCCTCAGGGTGGAGACAGTTACACTGTTCCTGGTCCCAAGTACTTCTTCAGCATCTCTGGTGAATTTCTTAATTCTGACTAAAGTTCATCAGCATTATTTTCGGTTCAACCATCTCTTCTTCCTCCAGAGCTGAGGTGTGGCAGTGTCTGAGGAAAAAAAAGAAAAAAGAAACGCTAGAGCCAGGTGCTGATGCTTCTGGGACTTTAAGATGAAAAATAACCCTGTCGACGCTGAGGATGACGATGAGATTTTAAGACTGACTTATGGGAGCAGATGAAATACAAGATGAATAAACAGATAAGTAACGCATAAAAATAAAGCTCAGGCCTCGAGATAGATGATCATAGTAATTAAAATACATCCAAACACCAGGAGGAATGTGATGGGGATGGATTCTTTTTCTTCCAAACCCTGAAGAATTTGCTAAAGGCAAGGGAGAGGTCCAAAGGTGCTAATCGTGCTATATAAAGCTTTCTGCATCTGCACACTCTCTGGGAACATGGAACCCTGGCAGAAGAAAAGAAGGGACCGTGAAGCCAGGGGCAGGGAACCTTTCCGACACATCTTGGGAAACAGGAGATAAGATCAGCCCAGAAATTGAATAATCCAAGAACACACTGATAACATAGAGTGTTGCAATCAGTTTAAAGTTCACGTCTTGCTTGATTTACGCATCCATAATAAAAACCAATCAAAAAGGCGGTGGTGGCTGAATCACCTGACTCTACTCCATAGCCCTCCCCGAGCCCTGACCCCTCTCCCAGCCCTGACTCCTCCCTCAGCCCTGACCCCTCCCCCAGCCCTGACCCCTCTTCCAGCTCTGGCCCCAACCCCAACCCCTGGCGCAGAGTTCTTTCAGATGGTTTCTGGTGTCTATTCGGGTGGCACAAGAAGACAGCATGGACTGCAGAAAGAATGGGCAGTTGCCCCAGACCTTATGGATACCTTCCAAGTGCAGTGCTTAGAGTACACAGTGAGGGCTTTCATGGGGGGGTTGTTTTAACTTCACAGTATTTCCCGAGACCCTCAGTTCTGTTTTTTTTTTTTACTGTTTACATTGTGTCCTGTGGTTTTCCGAACTTCCAAGGTTCAATCTAGTGTCCCTACTGTAAGGTTGAATCCTTCAGAATTCTAGAGCTTCACTGAGAATAATCCTGTGTGTTCAGGGATTTTTTTCTAGCTGACCACTGATGTAGGGCACATCAAGGCTTTTGTTCAGCACAGCAGAACGCTTCTTCAGACATACAATGAGGAATGGAGCTGGGCAATGGTAGCATATCTCTTTAATTCTGACACTCAGGAGGCAGAGACAGGTGGATCTCAATGAATTCAAGGCCTACATAGTCTACAGAATAACTTCCAGAACAGCCAGCACTACACAGAGAAACCCTGTCTCAAAAAATAAATAAATAAATAAAAATAAACAAACAAAAAGAGGTATGGGCCTTTAATCTTCTTATCAAGGAGTTAATCCACTTTATTGGTCATGGTGTATTACTTCAGGTGATGAAATGTCACTATCATCTCCAAAATAGTGTGTACTAGCTGATACTTAGGTACTTAATCTTATGACTTCATCTTGTAGTATATCACTGTGTCAGCTTTTCATTACTATAATAAAACACCTGACACATCCTACTTACAAAGAAAAGAAGTTTATTTAGCTCACAGTTTGGGATGTTCTAGGACATGGTGCCTACAACAACTCAGTTCTGGCAGGGACCTTGTGGTGATTAATGAGAAGTGGGTAACAATGTCAGGAAGAGTGTGTCAGAATGAGCAATCACATCTCATGCCAGCAATGAGAAACTAGAGCCCCACTATTCTTTCTAAGGATAAACCACCAAGGAATAGCCTAAGGATTTCCTAGGCCTCATCTCTTCCTTCCTTCCTCCCTTCCTCTCTATTTTCCTTCCTTCCTTTCTTTTCAAGGAATGCAATGTTTATTTTGGCTAAGCTTTGAAAAAAGACACACTCAGTCAACATAGTAGTGTGTGCCTTTAATCCCCTCACTTGGGAGGCAGAGATAGGCAGATCTCTGTGTGTCTGAGGCCAGCCTGGTCTACATAGTGAGTTCTGGCTATTCAGGACTAAGTAGAGAGATCCTGTCTCAAAACACAAAACAGCAGAAGCGACACCCCATCATGGCAGGGCAGGTAGAACGGAAACATGAGACACCTGTTCACACTGCACCTGTCTGGAAGCAGATAGATAGTGATTTCAGAAAATGATGCCAGACTATAAGGGGTCAAGGCCCACACCTAGTGACCAACTTTTTGCAAGATTGTATCTCCTAAAGGTTTTGCAACCTTCCAAAATGGCACCACTAATTAGGGACCAACATTTTTAGTACATGAGCCTTTAAGGAGCATTTCTTCTTTAGCCACAACATTCCCCCTCTGGCTGCTCATAGATGCACAGCCATCTTATGATGAAGAACATATTCATACGAACTTCAAAAGTCTTGTAGTTTTTCATAGTTCTACCACTGTTCTAAAGTCCAGTCTCTTCTAAGAAGCAGTAAACTGAGTCTTTGTAGAAAAAAAGTTACATACTCCAACATTCAAAGTGCACCCACCTCTTACAGGTCTACACCATTCTGCAACAGTGTCACCCTGGGTGGAAAGTTCCCTTCATAATAGCCTTTGGGGAATGCAATTACAAACCACATTCAAGCAGTAATGACCTGTCTCTACACATGAAGAGACTGAGCTCAAGAAAGTCAAAGAGATTGGTCAAGATCATTGAGGGACATGCATCCAGCTAACCCAATTGTTCTTGTTTGCTTTTCTGTTTATTGTAATAAAAACTTTCTGACCAAAAGTAAGCTATAGAGGAAATGGTTTGTTTGACTTACACTTCCAGGTAACAGGCCATCACTGAGGGAGGTCAGGGCAGAAACTCAAGGCAGAAACCTGGAGGCAGGAACTGAAGCAGAAGCCATGGAGGAATGCTGCTTACTGGCTTACGCTCAGTTAGCTTTCTTATACAGCCTTCCTGCCTAGGGATAGTGCCACCCACAGTGGGCTAGGCCATCCCATCCATATTAATCATCAGTTAGGATGATGACCCAAAGACATTGTCTTAGTCAGTGTTCTACTGCTGTGAAGAGCTGCCAAGACCATGATAACTCTTATTCTTTTTTTTTTTTAAAGGCATTTAATAGGGGCTGGCTTACAGTTTTAGAGGGTTAGTCCATCATTGTTATAGCAGAAAGCAGGGTAGCATGCAGGGAGAGGTAACTAATAGTTCTATACCTGGGTCTGCAGGCAGCAAGGAGAGAGAGGTACTAAGCCTGACTTGAGCATTTGAAACCCCAAAACCAACCCCCAGTGACACACTTCCTCCAACAAGGCCAGACTAACTCCAACCAGTCATACCTCCTAATTCTAGTCAAGTAATCCACTCTCTAATATATAAGCCTATGGGGGCCATTTCTATTCAAACCACTGCAGACATGCCTACAGGTCAAACTGATCAAGGCAACTCTTCAACTGAGGTTATCTCTTCCCAGGTGACTCTAAATTGTACCAAGTTGACAACGGAGAGTCAACAACACAACAATTTTTCACAGGAATCTCTTTGTTCCTTTCTTTGGAGCCACTGATATAACTAGAGATAGTTCATTCTCATAACTGAGACTCGAGGCCACAAACACCACTAAACATCCTACAATGCCATCTCTACCACACAGTACGACAGAGAATTAGCATCCAATGTCAACAAACCAAAGTGAGCAGCCAGGTCAGCTTGCTAGGTATAACCCTTTCTCATTTGTTACAGTGTCTTTCTCTTTGGCAAGATGTCTTCGTTAGATTAAGTCCCATGTGTTTCTTTCAGATTTACCCTTGACATATTAGGGTGGGAAACTCTTCCCCACACCCACACCCACACCCACTTTCCTTCGTCTCTTCTCCCCAAGTTGCAATGAAGGGATGATTGACTGCTTGGCAGAGCGTTCATTCTAAGAGAATAGAGTGGCAAGCTTAAATGTTCTGTGGTAAGCTGCCAATTGTCAGATTGATATACCCAGAGAGCTTTATGGAACAATTTTTTTGAATTACCATATAAAGTTAAAGAAAGAAAATGAATTTCTCAAGCTTTTATGGCTTTTCCTATGCCATTTGATAGTAGTTAGAGAAAAGTATAAGGAAGGGCAGGGCTACAGTCTTTGATGCTGCCTTGGTCTATTTCTGTTGCTATAACAAAACTCAGAAGACCGAGTTAATAATAGAAGCTTGCTTGGTTTTAGATTTCTAGAGGCTAGAAAGGCTAAGGAGATGGTGCTGATGATATCTGTCCATCATCTGAGAAAAGCCCCATCTTCAGAGTTGGAGCAAGCTGCTGGCTCAGATCTCAATGCCTCTTCTTTTAAAGGCACACATGCAACTGATGTGGCCCCACCTTCATGACCTCATTTAATGCTAATCACCTCACAAAGGTCCCACCTCCCCAAACTTTCAGTATCACCATTTAAAGATTTGTTTTCAGCACAGGAGTTTCTGCAGTATGCATTCAAATCACAACAGAAAGGGGCTAGTCTTATCCATGTGGGAAAATGTGCTGGATGGCTCCTATGCCTTGACTTTTGGGTCTCAATTGGGAAACACAGAACTCAGACATCATGTTGTGGCTTTTCCTTTCCACTGAGTCCACAGTCTTGTTTCTCTCCAGCTAACTTCCTGGAAAAGAAAAACACCTTTTCCCAAATCGAAGGGCTGCTGGCAGATTACTTTTTTTAAAGATCTTGCCTCATCCCCACAAAAAGTAAAGCTCAAGGCAGGTATAAAAACATCTAGAAGACTAGAGTCAAGGAAAATTACAAAACTCAAGGTTGTAAATGGAACCATTCATGAACTGCAGAAAAAGAAAACCAGCGGGATACAGAACCTTTTTAGAAGTGTTTAACTTGAGGTGTGACCCGAGGCTGAACATGGAAATCTGATATGAATTTTAATGGGCAAAAACATGTCTGTATGTCCCCGATATGTGCAAATACCTGGGCTGAGATGCACCATGATAAGCTGCCCCATGTTCCAAGGCCTATCACCCCTCAGCCATTGTTTCAGCTGAGCCAATCCTTCACCACAACACCACTAGCACTCCTGACCCCACAACTCAGCTCAGAACTTAAATAAGTAGACTTCAGCAGGCTTCTGGGCTCCCCCTTTACTACGGTCCTGCTAGAACACTGCTCATTGGTAGACCTGGGAACAGGCCTCAGAGGCTTCTGAGTAGTGTGGGTTCTGCTGACTCAGCCCTCTCTTTGAGCACCAAACAAGAAATGAAGAAACCGACACACCTCTAGACAACACCCCCCATTAGAGTCTCTCTTGCCCCATTTTCTTCCTTATTCCAGAATCTTCTCCAGCTACTGTGAATACGGAGACACAGAATATGATCACTCTGTAAAACTCCACCCTTACCCTTAGGGTGAAGTCAAATTCCCAGTTGGCAATTCCAGGCTTCCGGAAACTGGTCCAAGAGAACTATCCTTTACTTCTCCTCATCCTGGATATTTGGCTACGGGCAACTTCTGTTGCCCGCCAGCAACCTAAGGTTCCCCTTTTGTGACCACATCCCCGCACCTCCGCTGCTGTCTTCCTCTTCTGCCTGGGATACTGCCTCCTTCCCACATCTTCTTCAGTCAGCATGTGCTTCAAATGCCTCTTAATCCCTAGTTTTGCCTTCTGTATTTTGTTACCTCTTTTGTGACTAATTTATGTCGAGCTTTAGTTAAAAACCTGTGTTTATAAGGAGTTGGTTCCACCCAGTTTCTGGCATCCAGTTATCCACTTGGGGTCTTGAAACTTTTCTCCCATGGACTATAGACTAATACACAGCACCCAGGCCATCGTGCCCTGGCACTATACATAGATTTGTGTGTCCCGGGTTGAACACTGAGTCCTTTAGAGTAGAAACTAGACCTTATTTAGTTAGTCTCTTTTGTTTACACAATATCTCCTACACATTACCAAACAGAAAGTAATTTTAAGAAATTAAAAGTCACATTTATTTCCATTTGGTCATAACTTCTCTTCTTCAAAAAACTCCAAAATCTTAAATGTATAGGATTAGATATTTTTTAATTGTTTTAAGTATATGAATATTTTGACTACATGTATGTCTATGTACCACATGCATGCAGTGTCCAAAGAAGCCAAAGAGGAGATGTCAGGTGCTCTGGAATTGGAGTTTCAGGTGATTGTGAGTGGCCACAATCCCATTGAGTTCAGGGAATCAGTGGAACCCAGATCCTCTGAAAAACCAGCCAGTGTTCTTAACCACGGAGCCATCTCTCCAGCCTCTAAGGTTAGAGAAGTTTAGTTTTAAAATCATTATAAGAAATAATATTATACTGAATGCTTGTTGTGTTAGACATTATCCTGAGTACTTCAGTCTTCAGGTACTCGGTCAAGGCCCACCCAGTGACCTACTTCTGTCAGCCAGGGCTGACCTCTTAGATGTCTGTCCCACAGTCTCCCAAAATAGCACTGTAAGGGTCACATGCATTCGAAAAAATCCTGTGGGAAAATTTTCAGGCTGAAGGCATCCATCTGAGGAATCACAGCTCTGTTCTGTTCACCCTGGCTTTCTTGGGGAACACCCACATTATAAATAGATATTCCTCCTCAAGGGTTTTTTCTTCACAGTCAACTCATGCTGAAGCATGGTTATGACCTGCTGTTGCTTCCTTATAAATCACTGATAGGTCAAGTGTCTCACCCTGGTGAGTGATTCCAAAGAGAGCAAGTCTTTGGGAGGGAGTAAGGTGCCCAGGGTCAGCTTCATAGCCAATCTCAGGGCAAGCAGTGCCACCTCCAGCCTCTTGACAAACTCATCTTCCAGCCGGTAAATGAAGCACAATTTAACTATAATATGCTGGTGCACAGGTTTCACAGGGTAAATCTGGCCACAGCTGGAGCTTCACCTAGGCGTGGAATGACTCTTACTTTCACACAGGGCTCCAAAAGAGCAAATGTATCATTGCAACCAACTCCAAGAACTCTGAGTAGCCTGGAGTGCTGCGCAGGGCTGAATTCACAATATGCTAGGAGATGCACTGTTCCAGTTACTGAGCCAGGAGGAAGACCAAGTTCACCATCGTACTGCCTGAAGCTTGGGTGGAGGAGGTGGGTGTGACTCAGCTTCTCCTCTACCCAGTCTCTCTCCCTCTCCCTCTCCCTCACACACACACTTTTTTTTTTTTTAATGCCTGGATTGCTCTGAAACACCCTGCTCCTACTTCATTCCAGCATCAGAAGTATATAACTATTCTCTGCTAAGCAAACACAGGCACATTTGGGGACACCTTTACAGTCCCTTATCATCAGCTAAAACATTATGATGGGAGCTCAGCACACCCAGAGGTATCTGTCCACTATCCTAGCTTCTCAAACATGTGTTCAAAATCATTTTTCCTTCTTCAGTGATGGACTTACACTGAGCATGCTCAGGAATGTACCCAGCCTGAATGTGCTTTCCCAAATAAAATCACCATGTTTCCCTCATTTGTAAAGGGAAAATAACTTCCAGGCTCTCCATACCTGCTGCAGATAATAAATCTTTCTCCATCTTTTTATGTCTTGGCTATGCTCATTTTGGCTTTGTGCTCACCAAGACAGAAACTCTGTGTACTCAGTTACACAATATGCAACAGTCTGTTCTTCCAGGGAGGGTCTCCTTTCACCTCCTCCTTTAGTGAGTCCTATGCTTTAGACTCCTTCCACCATACAGAACTGTCTGTGCCAATAAGACCAGACATTGCACGCCTTTACTCTGCTCTTGTGTCTTTGTCTATTCTTCCCCACCTTACCCACCTGGTCTCTCTCTAACCATCTTGTCTTCATTTAATGACCAGCTCCTCCACTAGGCAGAGGTGTGTTACACCATCACTCAGCCCACACTTTCTTCTGCACACTTCCTCACAATGCCTTTCTGTGCTACTGTACTCTCCTCTCAGGGTCCTATTTGTCTGTCTGGCCCTACCATGTGGCTCGAAGGAGACACACAGAGCCGTCCATTTTTTGTTGCAGACTCCATAACTGATAATAAAGTCCTATTCAGCTCATAATTCTGGAGGCTGAGATGTCCAAGAGTAAATATCAACATCTGTTCCACACTTTCCTGAGGGCCATTTTTCTGCATCAAAACATGGTGGAAGGTATCAGATGGTCAAAGAAAGTATGCACTCTCAAATTTGTCTTCTTTAATTTACCAATCCATCATAGGCTAGATATGTGGCATATGCCTTGGGAGGTAGAGACAAAGGATCTCTGTGAGTTTGAGGCCAGTCTAATATACACTGTTTATTTGAGGACAGTCAGGACTACATAGTGAGACCTTGTCTCCACAAAGAAAAACCATCATGGGTCCTACCTTCATGACCTCATCTAATCTCAATCACCTCCAAGGGAGTCCACCTCCAAGTACAGACATCATTATTGTGGGGTTGGGGAGTAAATTTTCAACAACTCAACATTTGGAGCACATAACCTAAACCACAACAGAGCCTGATCAGCACTTATTCAATCAACTGCATTTAAATTCGTTGAGACTATGACTTAAATCCTTATGTGACTGACTCATCCCAAAGCCACTGGCTTCTTTAAGCCCTCCCAACCACCATCTGCAGGACTAGGCACCCATAACAGCACAGATGTGACTAATGTACATTCTGGAAAGAGCGCTCAAGGCCGTACACACTGACAAAGCTCAAGAGTCTCTATGGCCCTGGGAAGACACTTGGCCAAGTTTCCAGATGGCGGTGTCAGTGGGGTAAAGCACTTCTGTGAGGGCTGTAGTTCCTCTGCCTCTCTTGCTCATAAGCAGGCCAGATGTCCCCTGCAGTAGATCACATTCTCCTCCACATCACAGCTTGGCCACACATTATCACTCATCTGTCTTCCTATAGGTTTTTATAATGAATCCTAGTGATTATATATATTCATTAGTCTTTTTAAAAAATCTGTATGGTGTATGGGTATTTTGTCTGCACACATGTTTATGTGTCATGTGCATCATTAAACAAGAAGAACAAAACAGGATGCTGAATCCTCTGGAGCTAGATAGTTGTGAGCCAATATGAGGGTGCTGGGAACTGAATCCAGGTCCTCTTCAAGAGCAGCAAATGCTCTTAACCATTGAGACACCTCTCCAGCTCCATAGTCACTAGTCAGTGACCAAATGCCATCCTTTAACTTTCCAATATCATCATTGATTCCTGCTAGGTAATGAGGAAACAAGGTCAGAACCTGCCATAGTAGCCTGGAGACAATAAGAGACAGGATTTCTGTAGATGTGTGAAGCTGCTTCCGGAATGTGAATTTAGAGAGAGGTAGAGGAAAGCAAGCAGCAGGGATGCAGTCCCTGAGTCACCCGCTGAACTGGTCCACTGAAATCCTAAGCCTCATGTAAGGCAGGTAATTGCCTTTGAGAAATAGTTAAGTCATGAGGGTAGTATTTTTGCTACACAGCCCAAAAAAACAACTGAGACAAAACAGAAAGATCAAGAGACATGATCACAGCTGGTTAAGAAGATTTGACACTTAAACTGTAATGCACACATTTGAGGGTCTGTGGCCTAGAATCAAAATTATGGAACTTCTTCCAACAAACATTGATGTTCAGCATGCTGCATAGTGATCTACACATAGAGGTTAAAGCAGTGGTCTTCTATGTCCACTGTAAGCTTAGATTAAAAACCAGTCCAAACAAGATACATCTTTAGGCCCAGCACTGACAGGCAGAGGCAGGCAGATCTCTGTGAGTTTGAGGTCAACTTGATCTACAGAGCAAGTTCTAAGGCAGCCAGGGATACACCCAGAGAAGCTCTGTCTCAAAAAATAAAAAATAAAAAACCAGGCAAACACTCAAACACGCTCTCTTTCATTCTTTAGCATCTGTCATAAAAGCACGATGAGACAGTGTTCATTCATTAAACAACTCATGTTTAAAATTTTCTTTTTCTCACCTATTAACCATTCACACACAGCAGCTCCTCCAAATCTATGCTCCTCCAAAATTCAAATACCCAAGAGGAGAAAAAAAAAGACAGAGAGGAGAAGAGAGTACGACAGCAGGTCAGCAGACATAAACGATGAGCTCCTCTGGAGAAAGAAGACTCCAGACGGTGTTTATCGAGTTCCTTGGTGAAGAGGAAGAGTTCCACTGTTTATTGCAAGGAGACAACAGACCCTTTATTGCCTTTTATTGGCCACTCCTGACACATCAGAAACATATGTGTACTTCATCATTTTGATGGATGGATATTAATATAAAAACAAACTCCTCAAAGGCTAAAGAGCTACCTTTGTCTAAGGTTTTCAATGACGACTAATAATCGATCATTCATTTTGTCAGACATTTCCATCTATCACAAACCAGTGAGAATCAAATGCTCACCCCTTGATTTATGATTTATAAAAAATAAAATGACAGTTATTGCTCACCTTCCTTCTACCATCAAGAAATGTGTTTGGGAACTGGGGATGGAGATCACTGACAGACTATGTGCCTAGCAACCCCAGAACTGAAAAAAAAAGTATTGGTTTTTAAATGTTTGACTACCTGATCATGCCAGTAAAGATAGCTAGCATTTATTGGAAGGCCTTCACACCATGCACTGTGCTGGCCTTTTCCACACAATGACTCAGGCAGTGTCCACAGATGCTGTAAGATGTTACCATCTTCATTTGATGTTGAGTAGTGGTTATTAGACCTTGTCTCATGGCTTTCCCAGGAGCCCCATAACCAGCCTGACTACATGTCAGCCCCCTCCTCCATGACTTTCTGTACCTTGGGAGAACCACAGGATCTCTGTCTTTCTAAAGAAGTTTGAAGACAGTTTACAGTGAAACTGTCCATGTGGGAACTCCACTAGGTGAACCCACCAGCTGGCCTCTTAACACAGAGAAAGAGCTTGGCTGTTTCCAGTAGTGCACCAAGGACAATAGTTTGGCTTGATTCAAGAACTTTGTAAGCAGTCACAGTTAGAAAATGGAATTCAAGTTCTGGACCAGTCATGGTAGGGCATCCATTTAATCCCAGATAGAGCTCTGTAAATTGAGGCCAGCATGATCTCCATAGTGGGTCTCAGGCCAGTCAGAACTGCATGATGACACTCTGTCTCAAAAACGTAGAGAGGAGAAGGGTGACGAAAAGGAAAATCCATATGTCTGGTGTTTCTAGATTAATCTTGGGCACATGGGTTCTCAGAGCCTGTCATGGTAAACCAACCAGTTTGCACTTTGCCCCTGTGAGATTGTTATAACTGCATTTGAAAACTTCATACTCTCCTCTAACTTTCTGAATAAGTTAAATTTTTAAAGAGAAGAATTTTGCTTTCCTTATTAAATATACATACAAAATGAGCCAGTTAGGAGTTCACAAGTTCTTCAAATATTTATTGCCATAAGAATAAAAGCCACAGTAATATGATTTTTCTAAGATATGATTTTTTAAAATCATTTAAAAAATTTTAAATATTTTCTCTCATTTTGAGACAAGGTCTCTCTGTAGCCCTGGCTGCTCTGAAATTCACTCTGTAGACCTAGCTGACCTCAAACTCACAGAGATACCCCACACCCCACCCCCACCCTACACCTACCCCTGTCCTCCCACGCCGCCTTCCGAATGCTGGGATTAATGGCATGTGCCACCACTGCATGGTTTCTATTTAGTTTCTAGTACTTGACTCTGAATCTCTCAATTGTTTGGAACATGATATTGGGATTCAATATAATGTGCATAAACAACCAGTTCCTACTCTTGACAATCATACACTTACCCTGGAAATTTAAAAAAAAGAAAAATTTAAAAAACCATTTGAAATATTAACACTGAGCTAAAGGGGATTTTCTTTGCTCTTACTTTAAAACAGAATTACAAGGCTGGAGAAATGGCTCAGCAGTTAAGAGCACTAGATGCTCTTCTAGATGACCCAGGTCTGAGTCCCAGCACCACATGGCAGCTCACAAACATATGTATCTCCAGTTTCAGAATATCTGAGCTCCCCTCTACTGGTCTCCATGGGTACTGCATGCATATGGTGCACATACACACAAGCAAAGCATCCTTACACATTAAATAAAAATAAATAAATCTTTTAAAATATAAGCAGAATTATAGAAGTATTTTAGACATATGCAAAAATGTTGCTATTTTTCTCCCCTCCAGATGTATATGATTTCACACATCTGCAGCCATTTCCATGCCTGATGAAGAAAAATGAAACTTATTTTTGTATAAATGATTAGGAAGGATTTGTTTTTTCTTTCTTTGTTCAGCACATAATGGCTTGGTATTTATGCATTTGATATTCTTTCTCAATACAAATGAATTAAGAATATGTGCCTTTAAGTTTCTTAAAATCTTTTTATAGGGTTGGAAATGTAACCTAAAACTAACAAGGCCCTAAGTTGAATTCTAAAACCCAGGGCTTTTATGTCCACTGTCTTGTTTTATTCTTGACGGTAGTTCAGTGAGGTAAGAATGTACTCAGAAATGCAGGAAATGAGAGGCTGTGCCTGCTGGGGTCACCAGAAGTCAGCACACTTTCTCTCTAAAGCAGCAGATAGTGAGTCTGCAGACTGTGTGGACTGTTGTAACTGCTCAGCAACCCTATTCACTAGAAAGACTGCCATAGACAAATATACAAGTGAATGTGCACACTGGTACTGTAATAAAACTTTATTTGTGGACACTGAAATTTGAAGTCAGATCATTTTCATGAATCACAAATAAGACTTTGTTCTTAATTTTTTTATTTTATTTCTAGCCATTGAAAGTTGTAAAAATCACACTTATTTTATGACAGAACTGGCCCACTCTGGACTGAAGTTTGCCAACTCTTTATCTTGAGCACAGCAGCTTGAATTGGGAAGGACAGTTAAACGGCTCTGACTTAATTGTCTCTGCTTTCGTGGATGGAATCGGATGCCTCTAGAAGCTGGGTCACTTTGCTGTGGTCTGATGGGATGAGCATCCTGATAGTTCAGTTCACTTCGCACCAAAGGGCTCTGCTTAAAATAAAAGCAAATGAGATGCCAATTAAAGAGATAATCGTGAGGGCTGCTCAGCAGTCCAAGATGAGAACAGCCCGTGCTGCTGTCCAGCCGGCCACCACTTCTGCAGACTGCTCTTGGCTCACTTTCAGAACACTTGAGAAATGGTAACTGGTTACACAGAACTTGTTCCAAGAAATAGCCAGGGTGACTTTTGCTCTGTTACTTCCTGGCACAACCTCTAATTTAGCTCCTCTCCTGACTGAGCCATGAAATCCACGAAGTAAGAGAAATCGACCTTTGCCTAGAGTACTTTGTCCACCCCCCCCCCTTGACAAGAAAAAAACTTTATTAAGTATCTTGGCCTTCTCTAGCATTTTGTAACTGAATTAAGTTTCTCTCTCAGACTTATTCAAGTGAGTTTTATTTCTCTCCATAGAAAGCTCGTATCTTCATTTTCAAGTTGGCATATGCTTTTTATAACCAGCTTGACCCATCCAAAAATAGATCACAGCCATCAAGCTCAGTTTCTCAGCCAACCCCAGCAGATAGTTTGGATGCATCATTACCATGGGAAGACAAGGGCTCTCTCTTTCCTTCTGTGTGCTTGGACTCTGTGTTTTTCTGGCCACTTTCTAGTTTACTTTCTTTGACTTGAACAAAGCTTTAAGAGGCAGAAGTAGCAGAGCAGCTGACTCAGAAGTCACAGCTAAGAGAGGAAACGCAGTCACAGCCTGTTCTCAAAAGGGACATGCTGTGACTGCGTGTGTGTGTGTGTGTGTGTGTGTGTGTGTGTGTGTGTGTGTGTGTGTGTGTGTTGTGTGTGCATCCATGTATCAACATGCCCTCGGACATGTAGAGAAAACAGAGAGAAAGGCAAACTCTTGCAGAAAGAGGAACAGAACAAGCCAGACAAATGAGACAGCTTGCTGAACCCAACATCTATCTCACCACGTGGGCAGAAGATAGAACGTTCTACACGCTTTCTTCTCTGGACTGCTTCCTCCCTTGATATTCACCACTTCCTTTCAGGGACTGTCTCTGTCATTGTAGTCTGTCTGTCTGTCCTCAGTCATCAGCCTGAGTGTGGAGTAGACACAGTCTCCAGTTCCTGTCCTGTCCCACTGCCCCCTCCCCACCTCTGCACTTGCTGTCCAATCTCCTCAGCCCTACAGAAGAACATGTCCCTGACTAAGAGCTGCACTAGGTGGGTGGGCACTTCCCCTCCGGCCTGGGAGCCTTGGGGTCAGGGGGCATGTGTCTCTGTGCTGGGGATAGTGTAATAACACATCCAAAGACCAGTGGAAAAGAAGCAGTTTAATACACCATTCTGGGAAAATGGACATCACCATGGGGACAGGAGCAAAGATAGCATGCTGATTGGCACAAGGCTGGTTTTTAAAGGCTCCCCTACCGTCAGCGTCAGCCCATCACAGGAAATTCCTGTCCTCTCTTTCAAGGCCAGGGTTTGCCCTCATACCACCTCCAACCCAAATGCTGCATCTCATTGGTTTATGACACATAGCCTTATCTGATGAATAATTTGGGACTTGAGACTGACCCCATCTCTGATCATGGGGTTGGTTACTAGCAGACAGCCTGTAGCTTTCCATCTCTCAGAGCTCCACAACAAGCAAACACCAGATATCTAATACCTCCTCACCTGTAGTTCTATTGAACTCTAAGCACACCTCATATTGAAAATGGACAATAATAATCTATGTCTTACACTTGGTCCATCACCAGATACCAGGCCCCAGCAAAATGCCAGGCATACAGAAGCAGTTGAAGCATGGTTCCAGAAACTAAGCCTGGCTTCACATTCCTTAATGAAGA
The DNA here is from genome assembly GCA_004025045.1 of Sigmodon hispidus. Taxonomy (NCBI): domain Eukaryota; kingdom Metazoa; phylum Chordata; class Mammalia; order Rodentia; family Cricetidae; genus Sigmodon; species Sigmodon hispidus. The sequence continues at coordinate 284,707 of PVIH01000725.1, read as the reverse complement.
TTTGGTATTGGTCCCTGAAAGGCCTGCTGCAATGGTGGAGTATTGTACTTTGAAATTTCTATTTCTATCTCCAGTGAGGCAAAAGCATCAAGAACTGTGGGATCGGGGGTGAAGGGTGGAGGTGGGAGCCATACAGTGATAATGCACACTGATAGATAGAAGGTGCTAAATCTCTGAGTTCAAGATCAGCTGGTCAGCAGAGCAAGTTCCAGGACAGCCAGGGCTACAAAGAGAAACCCCATCTCAAAGAGAGAGAGAGACAGAGAGACAGAGAAATGAAGAGAAGAGAAACGAAGAGAAGAGAAGAAGAGAAGAGAAGAGAAGAGAAGAGAAGAGAAAGGAGGGAGCCGGGCAATTAGCACTGGATTGTTTACCTATTTGTCTGTTTAAGACCTCAGAGGGATTCAGCTGGCAAGAGTATGTGCTTTCTCTAAGACCTCTCTGAGATAGGCCAGTAGGGAATACTACAATGACTTCTGCATTGATACAGAATATACAGAATCATTCCAGGCATGATTTCTGAGGGGGGCTTTCAACAGTAGCCAGGAACCTGAAATAAGGAACAGACTGCAAAATTCAAAAACAGGTCCACAAGGCACTCCATCCTCTCCTGGTTCTCCACCCCTGAAATGAGCCACATTGCCATCTCCCCGACCTACTCTCCTAACCTGAAATACATGGTTTGGTACATTTGGTGCTGTTACTCAATTTGGGCACTTCCTCCTATTGTTACTGTTAATGTTTACTGAGCATATACTATGTGACAGACAAAGAACAATCATACAGTCTAAACGGTTTGGTCTGGTTGCAACAAATGAGTATAAGACAGGAAAAAAATTGCTTTGTAAGGTTGGGAAATCACTACAGTATAAGTTTTGACTGGACCTTGATGGCTTAATAGGAAACAGTGAGCACAGCAAGTCTATCTCTGTCCCATTAGCCAGTTTCCAAAGAATCATACGGAAACTTATTATTAATTATGAAAGCGCAGTCAATAGCTTAGGCTTGTTGCTCCACATGGAGACATTGTTAATTATTAATTATGAAAGCTCCATTAATAACTTTAGCTTGTTTCTAACTAGCCCTTATAATTTAAATTAACTAATTTCTATTCACTTACGTTCTGCCATGTGACTCATGGCTTGTTACCATCTCCTACATGACATGAGTCATCTGCATCTCCTTGACGAGAGTCTGCCCTTCTTCCCAGTATCCCCTGTACTTGGAAATCCTGCTTAACTATTGGCTGTTCAGCCATTTATTAAACCAACCAGAATGACTCATCTTCACAGTGTACAAAAAGATTATTCCACAACAAGTAAGGAAAATCTGGAAGGAGGGACGACAGTCTTAGTGTTTCTGTTGCTGTGAAGAGACACCATGACTATGGCAACTCTTATAAATGAAAACATTTAATTGTGATGGCTTACAGTTCATTATTATCAATGGCAGGAAGCAAGGCAGCATGCGGCATGCTGGCAGCATGGTGCTGGAGAAGGAGCTGAGTTTTTACATCTTGACTCATAGGCAACAGAAAGTGGCTGTCTCACTGGGCATGGCTTGGACATATATGAGACCCAGAGTCCGCCCCCACATTGACACATTGCCTCCAGAAAGAACATACCTTCTCAAGCAAAGCCACACCTCCTAATAGTATCATTCCCTCTGGGAGCCATTTTCTTTCAGAGAGACTTTATGGAACTTCTGTCTGGATCATAATCCTTTGTGACTTTCACAGATTATCCACAATTGCTTACAGGGAACTAGTTGATGGAGCGGATGGGGAGGGGCAGGTCTGGCTGTGATGAGAATTCACCATGTACTGCAAAGAAAACCCAAAGTAGAAGCACAAAGACATCACAACTGCTCATGGAAGAAAAGGCCATTCATGGCTGACAGGTGTGTGACATTTGCAATCAAGAGGCTTGTTCACAAGGGGCACCCAACACATTCCTACTTGTCCATCAAAAGAAAATTAGCCGAACAAAAAAAAATTCCACAAGTTTTATCAAATATGTACAGACTTTGGTTATGAGGAAAATAGAGATTTATTCTTTGCATTTAGCTCTGGGAGTAAAAGGGACTGACTCCATATCACTGTTACACAAACAGTAGGTCTTACTGCTTTAGAAACTGCTCTACCATGCAGCAGGTAGATGTTAAATAGAAAAGAATAATGCAGAGTTTAGTCACAGGGCCTCCACCCAGAAGTCAAGATGGTGAAGGACCTTGGTCAGATCCCAATGTAACTGAAGCTCAGTAATGATTACAATGACTATAAATTATTAATATGATTGAATTGTTAGACTGAACTAAATGCTCATTTCAGTGTTTTAAAATCAAAATAATCTCTTGGGCTAGAATGGCAGCTTAGCAGTTAAGAGCACTTACTGTGCAGGTCTAAAGACAGGAGTTTGGGTCCTAACATCTACATAACAAGCCAGACATGGTTCCCAGTGTACCAGTAAGCCCAGCATTGAGTGACGAAAGACATAAGGATTATGTTTTTCTTGAAGGCTGCCAGCCTAGCCAAAAGCTGAAAGGCGCAGATTCAATGAGAGACTATGCCTCAAAGAAAGAAGGCAGGGAGTAATCCAGAAGAACTCCCATGCCCTCCTCTGGTCTCCACAGCTATAGACAACATACCCCATGCATACACCAGATACCCATACTAACAAACACAATAAACTTGAGCCACTAAATATTGCAACATATGGTAAGAATAACTTGTTCTGCATATGTGTGTACTTAATTCAGCAACCCCGTCTCTTTGGTTAGATTACTTGATGTCAAGATATTAATAAATAAAAATACCCATAAGACCTACCATATGGTCAGGAACGCTTTCTAAATTTTATTGCTTCACTGATCCATTTTTGAGGAGAAAATATTAGTTAGAGAAACTTCAGCCTTAAATGGTGAGGGAGGGGAGTTTGAGCGATTGAGACAGCCACAACAAAGCCCCTGATCCTGAGGCTAGGGAAAAATGGAAAAGGAGCAGAGGGCCAGGACTGCTGGGAGACAGTGTCCTCTGGACATGTCAGGGAGGCTACTGCTGTGAACTGTCAACAATGTGACTGCCTGTACAGGACCATACCAGTTGACACACCAACACAGACAGGAATATTTCACAAGGCCCTATCCCTATATAAAAAGCTACCAGCTGCTCTGAATGGCTGCTGAGAGAGGAAGACTCCACTTTCTCCATGGTCAAGCCCCAATAGGTTTCAATCCTGAGTAGACAGTCTTAAACACGTGTACATATGGGACACTGAGGTCTTGTATATGAGAGCATGTGCTTAGGTGTGTGTAGCTATTATATTTATAGAAGAGGCCATTAATTCAAGAGTGCTTGTTATGCAAACATGAGGCCCTTGGTGTCTAGCACACACACTTTAAAATAGTCAGGTGATCCCAGCACTCATGAGGCAAAGACAAGCAGATTTCTGTGAGTTCAAGACCAGCTTGGTCTACAAAGTGAGTTCTAGGACAGCTGGGTGTATGTAGAGAGATCTTGTCTCAATAAAACAAAAGAAATAAACATGGCAAGTGTGGCCACATGCCACCTGTAGTCCTGAGATGAAGAAAGAGACAGAAAATTCACTGGGCCGTGGTGGGTTTTTGTTAGTTGAAAACTACAACCATCCGAGGTTCAATGAGCGACCCTGTCTACAGGGAATAATGTGACGAGTGATAGAGAAAGACACCTGATATCATCATCTGACCCCTACATATCCATGATTACATGTCTGTACACATACATATATATACCACACACAGGCACACAAGACATGTGAGCACAAATGCATACACCACACATGCATACACACAAAATTTCTATCATAACACCTTAACTTACTATTTCTACAACTAATACCCCTCAAAAAACATGCTCCTACCTCTTCACAAATACCTCACTGTCATGGAGTACTCAAGATAATAACATATAGTCAGTCCATGGTTTAGTCATAACATGAGAGACAAAATCTTAAAGGAGTAACTAACGTGTCCATTTTTAAAACCTTTGACGTGTGTTGACAAAGAGCTTTTTATGGGAGCCCTGACTCCATGCTCCCATGTGAAGCTTGGGTTCTCTCACAGCAGTTCCAGCAGAGTTAGGGCTATCCTTTCTTAATCCCCCCTGAGCCTTAGATAGCGCAGATGCTTGCATTAATGCATTCCAATGATCTTGCATTACTTTGTGAGTCTGTGCAAGCTGGAACATTTTTTTTAGCCATTTATAAGTCTCCCGTGACTATTCTGTTCATGTCCTTTGTTCAGATTTTTTATGTCTTAGGTTTTGCTTTGTTGGTTTTCTTAGAGTAAGTGAGTAACTCAGTCAGTATTGAGGCAGATTCTCCCCAGCCTGTCCAGGAACTCACAATCCTCCTGCCTCAGCTTCCTGAGCACTAGGATTACAAACATGCACCACCCCACCTTGCTCATATTTTGTCATCTTAACAGTACATTTGAGCATATCATTGATTCCTTCATATTACAAGTGTTTTCTGGTCACCATGATGCTGCATCTGTGCATGGCTCTAGGAATCTGACATGACAGGGGAGGAGAGAATGAAGAAAATCCAGGCACAGAAAAGCTGGGATCGGGTGGGCTGGGCTCTCTGATAGAGGGCCTACAGCATCCCACTGTATACAGCTGAGCAAAAGGATGGAGTTATTGCATACAGATAAACAAGGAGGCAAGGTGTGTATATATATATACATATATGCACATATATATATATATATACACATAGGAGACAGAGTTAGCTAATATCTGTAGAACCATTCTCTGTAGGAGGGCAATCTGAAGGCCACATGTGTGTGTGTGGGTGTGAAGAAGCCATGGTGAATATTTTTTATACAAAGGCTCAACATTCACACTTGGATACAAGGAGTGCTTGGCCGTCCCTCTGAGCCTCATGAGGAGGGGGGAGGGGGCTTTGCCTATTTTCCATGGGTCTGAGACTTCAGTACTAATATGACCAGGCCAGTGTCAAACAACATTCACTCAGACTTCATTTGCTCAGGGCTTCCTCCAACCTCTATGCCATAGTGCATTAGATGCAGTAATCTAAGCACTAGGAAATTTGGGAGAAATAGCCTTTCTTTCCATTGGAGTTCACATCCCAGCAGTGTTTCAAAGATCTGATGTTGTTACAGTATCAGAACAGTGTGTGTGATTTTTAACAGCACTGCTCACATAATAGCCCCATACATCTAAACTCTGAGCTTAGAGCTCAGCTATATCTCAGGCACAGCAGTGGGTCAGCCTGTGCTCACCCATGCATGCACACACCATTCTTTTTATTAACCTTCTTTAACTAGGAACCAGCTTAGCCCTGCTAACCTGTTCTGGTTGGGTTTTATGTCAACTTGAAACAAGCTAGAGTCATCTGAGATGGAACCACAACTGGAGAAAATGTTTCCATAAGGCTAGCCCTTAAGCAAGTCCATAGAGTATTATCTTGATTAACCACCAAAGTGGAAGACAAGTAGTCCTGGGGCGTGTTAGAAAGCAGGCTGAGCAAGCCAGTAAACAGCATGTTTCCATGGCATCTGCTTCAGTTTCTGCCTTGACTTCCTGCCCTGACTTCCCTCAGTAGACTGGAACTCAAAATACATAAGCCAAGTATATCTCTTTCTTCCCAAGTTCTTTTGGACAGGGTTTTTATCACAGCAATAGAAATATAGGACACGCCCCCTTTGAAACCCCTGCACAGATCAGTTCCTACCCTTCAGCCACACTTCTCAAAAAATTCACCAAAGCTTCCACAAGCCCTTTTTGACTGAGGCCAACCCCCTAACAAGATCAGATCTCAAAAGTCTAGCTAAGCCTTGGAATTAGTCAGAGCAGAGGAGAATTTATTCTTTAATATTTTGACATAAACAAAAAAGCAAGCCAGAAATTGGTTGTCTTCCAAGATAGCTTAGAAGCAGGTTCTGACCAAAATAGGCCCCGGAGCCCAGGCACATCCAACCTCCCCAAAGGATCCCAAACCTTCTTGTGCAGGGTGGGCAAGCTCTGAGTTCCATGGCTAAGGGCTCCTTTGACATTTTACCTAATACTCTTTCTTGTTCCAGAATCCCTGAGCTCACCTCAGACACACCAACTTGAATGTGGAAGTGACTATGTGTGTGTTGTGTGCATGTGGATTGACACGATTCTGTTTTGTCTCCACCCATACTTGTGTGGCATTAGTTAGTTATCTGTATCTTTTACAGGGCACAGGATATCCCATTTCATCCCTACTGCCTGTGCCCATCATCTCTTTGATGCTGCCTCCTCCAGCTCCATTTCCTCATCACCTACCCTCAGGTGTACCCCACTCTCCTTGTTCTCTATGCTGTAGTCCATTTTTTATGATGCAGAACCCTTGCCCACCCTCCCTCAGCCTCCACAATCCTCCTTCAGTGGTTTTCTCCCTCCCAGCATCCAGTGGCAGTTATGGGTATAGTTGGCCTTTTCTTTGAACAGAAGGACTTTTTGTGAAACGTTTAGTACCTGGCCCTCTCCAATGCCATCCATGTAGATAACACTTACCTAAGTGTCTTACATCACTCCCAGCATGGCAACAGGAAGACCTCACTTAAATCTAACCCAGTTCCATTCCATCTAATCACTACCTTTCCTAGGACTATCTCCGCCCACTTTCCATATCTACCCTCTAAAAGCCCCTCAAACTTGTGATCTCATTTGTTTCTTAAGTTAGTCGGCCATTTTATGTATCGGTAGCCTTTTAACCCATTGCTAGCTATTCCAAGATGACTCCAAGCCAATGCCTTACTCTGACCTTTGCAGGATCCTGTGTCCCTGGATCCAGAGTCAGTACAGATGCCATCATTTACAGCAGCATCCACTCCAACCCAGCAATCAATGCTCACACAAAGCTTTCAGACCCCACATGTCTGTCATTCCCTCTACCTGCTATGGTACCTCCCACTCTTCTTGTTCTGAGAACCTACCCCTGGAGATGAACCAGAGACATGAAGCTGACCCTCTGGCCACATTCGCTGGCTCTGGATAATTAGCAACATATGGGCACCCATTTTAAGATTTCCTGAAGGATGGCCAGCAACATGAGGAAGCAGGTAAAGGAGCTTGCTGCCAGGTCTGAATACCCCCGAGTTCGATTCCCAGGACTCACAGGGCAGAACAAGAGAACAAATCCCCACAAGCAGTCCTCTGATGCATGCACACAATTTTGAAGATTTCCTGAAAGAGCCTATCTTGATAGCAAGTACTAAGTGCTTCCCTGGAGAGATTTGGGCCCTTCCTAGAGAGTGTTAAAGGCCTTCCTGGGAATGTTGGACCCAACCCTGGAGAACACTGGGTATCTACTGGGGAGGATCTTAAGACTCCTGGGCATCATGGCAACCCCAATCAGCATACAGGTCCTAATGATAGAAGAGAGGCCTTGGGGGCTGGAGAGATGGCTCAGAGGTTAAGAGCACTGACTGTTCCTCCAGAGGTCCTAAGTTCAATTCCCAGCATCTCATCTGTGATGAGATCTGACGCCCTCTTCTGTATACTTAATAAATAAATAAATCTTAAGAAGAAGAAGAAGAAGAAGAAGAAGAAGAAGAAGAAGAAGAAGAAGAAGAAGAAGAAGAAGAAGAAGAAGAAGAGAGGCCTTGGAAAGAAGCAGCCTGTCAAGAGAGAGGAATGAGGCTGACATACCCATGAGGTGAGAGAACAGGGTCAGAGAGTGAGGAGCTCCTGAGGAGGCCTCCAGTTCCCATGACATCAGCCTCACCTTCCTTCAACGTTTCCTGAGAGTGCCCCTCAGCATCAACAGATGCTACTTCTACTCAGGCTAAGGATTTTGTTTCTTGCTACCAACCCATTCTTGACTGAGATACCTTTCAACACAGCTGCTGCATTGTCCCCTCCGCCCACTTTCCATTCTGTGCTTCTGCCGGAATCTGTTTGCCCATGACTATTGATACAGTCACACAGCACACAGAGCCTTGTTCTTCCCTTGAACAAATGCTGCCTGGCATCATCCCAAAGACAACAAGCGGCAACTCATGACTTAATCACACAACAGGTGAGCCGAGCAGTGCCAACACTTACACCAACTTGTCTCAGACCCACTGGAATTCCTTGCCTGCTAGAGCTCCCCAGCAACAATCCTCACCACATGGATTAATTTTCCGGATAGCCAGAAGTGCTTAGCACCTGTGGCCCCCAGCAGCAGGAGGCATTCCAGCTGTGAGGGCGGAGACTTGTCCTGCTTAGGGGGAAGCATGAGCAGAATGTATTGCAAGGAGCACTCTCCATCACAACCCACTTAGAAGGTCTGCAATGAGATTAATGGTTCCCATGGCAACCAGTAAACCCAAGAGCCCTCAGAATACTGGAGTTCTTAAAACTCCTCTGAACAAGGATTATCCGCCCTCTGGAACAAGCTCCCTTCTGAACAAGCCAGCCTTTCTCCCTTTTGCTTTGATTGAAAGAGACCTTCTTCCTCACTTTAATATGACTTCGTCTATGACAAGCCATCTGTGGTTCTAAACTACACGGTTGTACTGGAGGATGGGAAGTCCCAACCACTAACTGTTCTAGAATTCTCTGGGCAGAGCTGCTGCTTGGGAACATGAACGGGTTATTTTTGCTCTCTCTCTTTCTGCTCCCAGTGCCCCCTTCCTCTTCTCTCTCTCTCCCTCCCTTCCTCCTTCATCTCCATCTCTCTCTCTCTCCCTTGCCCAGTACTCATTTCCAGCCCTCGCCTCCTCACCTTCAGATGAACTACTTGATGTGACACAGTTCATGAGTCCTTTTGGGAACACTTCCAAACAGGATGGGCACACAGTGTTTGAGTACTCAGTTCTAGCAAATGCCAGGTACTTTTCCCCTTTGGACAAGGCCCATGGTTTTTGACAGGCTTTGCAATGCCCTGTCTAGATTTTCTTGAAGTTTGCTCTTTTAAGGGCCACTGTTTGCAGTGGTGAAAGACTAAAAGTGGTTTTTTGGGTTTTTTTCTCCCCCACTTCATTTTTTAATGTTAAATTTTCACTTTTAACTGATTTGTTAACACATAAAAACTGTGCATGCTTACAAGATGTCATATGATGTTTGATACATGTGTACACTTTGTAATGTTTAAATTGGACAGGCATATCTATCTCCTCAAACATCCTCCTCTCTCTCTGTCTCTTCTCTCCTCCCCCATCTCTCTCTTCTTCTTATGTGATGCTGGAGACCAAACAGACATTCTGTACTTGCTAAACCAGCCCTTGGCCCATTTCTTTACGGTGGAACCCATTCCAAATGTTTTCTTTCCCTCTTTGAGAGACTTTATACAATTGTTATCTATAGCACCAGACCACCTTGCTCCCACCAACTGTGGCTCAGGACCCATTGAGCAACAAATGGCCCGCAAGTTGATTGGTTCCCACTGAGAAAACCACTCCCCTCCTTCCTTACACCTACTCACTCAAGCTTTGTTATTGCTTTATTACTGGGGCATTTACTTATTTGTTTTTCTTGTAGTTTGAGATGGGGGCTCACAATGCAGCCCTGGTTGGCCTGGAATTCACTATGTAGACCAGGCTGACTTTGAACTCACAAGGATCTGCCTCTCTTTGCTTCCTGAGTGCTAGGATTAAAGGCATTATTATCATACTCAGCCAGGCTACTCTGCTTTAATGAAATATTTGTGTTTACTCTTAGACAGTCTTACCTATTATTAGTGTATTTGATTATATCTACTTATCACTATCTCTTATCATCACACACTCCTTTTCACCACTTCTCCCCAACAGTTTCTCTCTTCTACATATATATATATATATATATATATATATATATATATATATATATTGGCCACATTGCACTGGCCATGAGGTGAGGCTGAGGCGTGATGGAAGCATGGCATGGCAAAGCCACTCACTTCATTGGTCAGGAAGTAAAAAGAGAAAGGAGGGCCAGGGCACACTACCCTATCCAGGGATATACCCCAAGACTCTAAGGCCTGTCTTTTAAGGTTTCCTCAGTCTTTCAACAGTGTCATATGAGGGACCAAGTCTTCAATCGTGAGCCTCCAGAGTCATTCTAGATACAATTATAACAATAGTGTGTGTGTTTCTATTCTTTAAACAACCCCAACAATTATTTTTTAATTTATCCTTTAATATCCCAAGACTTCTTAAGAATGTGCTTGTAATCTTACTATTAAATGAATGAACAATGAAACCTATTAGCCAGAATGGCTTTCTGATTAAGCAAGCTTCAGATGTACTGTATGCCCAGAGACTGGGTTAGAAGTCAGGATATACTTGAAGTCTGTCAGGACTTCACTGCTGCATGGAAATATTATCTGCAGGGGTAGTTTCTTAGGTTCTAATTCTCTCTGTATCTTGATGTCCCCTCCCCTCCTCTTCAGTGCAGAACACCATGACCTTCCCACTCAGAAGGAGGACCTTTGGCAAATGATTGACAGTGACGTTGTTCAAGCTATTCCTGATCCTTCAGAAAAAAAAAAAAAAAAAAAAAAAAGCTAATTAAGGGCCTAGAGAACACTTGCTGCTATTGCAAAAGATCCTGTTTCAATTCCCAGCACCCACACTAGGTGGCTCACCACTATCTGTGAGTCTAGCTATAGGAGATCCAATGCCCTCTTCTGGCTTTTGTGGGCACTGCTCACATGTGGTGCATATATAAGCAAACAGATGCACATATATGCACACACAAAAATAAATAATCCTTAAATTTTTACCTAAAAAGAAAAATAACTAATTCATTAACAAGAAAAGAAAGTCCAAGCGTATTGTTAACTAACACATGACTTTAATAAGAGGCATTCTGCGATTGGATTCAGGAAGGATGGAATGGCAAAATGGATTAGGAGGGAAGTGCAGGGAAGATATTTTGACAATCCAGAGTGAGAATGGCCTGGACTAGCAGCCTGAAGGTGGAGAGAAGCACATCTCAGACAAATTCTGATTCGTTGGATTACAAATCATTGAGATTTTCACCCAGATTAGCTGGAAACACTATTTACATTCAATTCTACTTCTCTTTCACATGCTTTGGACTAGAAGTTATCAATCATACTAAGAGTGAGAAATAATTGATTGTATCATGATAAACTAGGTTGAAAATGTAACAAATAACCCCCACCCTCTTTGTAGATTAAATAGCAAGTATGCTTGTCCTTCCCTCTCCTGCCCAACATGGGTCACTTTATATAATCATTCGGAACCCAGACTGATAGAGCTGACCTCAACACACACTTCCACAGCCATGACCACAGAGAGAAAGAGGGCTACTTGGTATAACACTGAATGGTCTTATCAGTTAGCATGAGTCAAGCCCCCAGAAAACATTTGTCAGATGAAATCCAATTTCAGAACCTAAGAACTTCAAAGTTCCATTATGGAAATGCACCCAGGAAGGCTTAGGAATTCAAGGTCATCCTCAGCTTTGTAGTGAGTTTGAGACAGCCCAGAATACATGAGAACTTCTGTCAAAAAAAATCAAAAGAGAGTCAGGGAGATGGTTCAAGGCATGTGATTTGAACTAGACTGACTCCATAGTCTTATGTATTTGGATCCTTAGTCATCAGAGAGTGGTGTTATTTGAGAAGGAGAAGAAGATCTGACATTGGAGGAAGTATGGCACTGGGAGCTCAGCTCTGTGGTTTCAAAATCTCATACTAGGCCCAATATTTGTCTATCTATCTATCTGTCTGTCTCTCCCCATCTCTCTCTCTCCTCTCTCTCTCTCTCTCTCTCTCTCTCTCTCTCTCTCTCTCTCTCTCTCTCTCTCTCCTTCTCTCTTGATCAGGATGCAGCTTTCAGCTACTCCTCCAATGCCAGGAGGGCTGCCATGCTCCCCGCCACCATGATGATAATGAACTAAACTTCTGAATCTGTAAGCCAGCCCTGATTAAATGTTTGCAAGAGTTGCCTTGGTCATGGCATCTCTTCACAGCAGTAGAACAGTGACTAAGACATCAGGTAAAAGCATTTACCTTGTAAGTCTTAACAGCCTTTCAATCCCCAGAACTCATGTTGGAGAGATGTGATTCCTTAAAATTGTCTTTATTCCCAGGATGCACATCATGTCTATACATGCACACATAAAAATAATCATAAAACAACAACAATAATAATAAATAACAACAATAAATTTTAGAACCAAAAATAAAGGAGAGACACTGGAAAGGAAATTAGGATGGAAAAAGGAACCATATAGGCCTCATCCTCTTGTCCTGATCCTTGTCCATTGTGTGCAATGTGCACTATATCTACCATATTGCTGTTGTCAAATAAAGAGCCTAGAAATAGTGTAGGTAGTCAATAAGACATTATATTAGTAAAAAATCATTTTTGCCTTATCTTTTTTTTAAGGTGGTATATATAATCATCTCCACTAGTCAACATTTCTGGTTAAATAGCTGTACTTAATAAACATTTTCCTATAATTTTGTTTAAAATATGTGTTAGCACTGAAGCACACTGTTTGTCTGGATGTGGGGGTACACACCTATAATCCCAGCATCTGGAAGGTGGAGGCAGGAAGATTAGGACGTCAAGTTATCTCTACTCCTTGATACCTGAGGCTATCCTGAGCTACAGGAGAACTGGTCTCTATAGACAAAACAAGAAAGCAAACAAAAATTAAGATACCTTCTCTGAGTTCCTTATACTAGGACCATCTAGCTGTGTTTGCAGAATGGCCGATTCATTGCTATACTAAGAACTGCTCTCATACTGTCAACTAAGCTCCAGGATCTGTCCTGGTGTGTCCTTTCTGTTGCCATGATAAAGACCATGAACAAAAGCAACCTGTGGGGGCGTGGCTTCCTTTCACCTTACAGGTTGCGGTGTGTGGTGGTGGGAACTGGAGGCAGGAGCCTGGAGACAGGAAATGAATCAGAAGCCATGGAAGAGTGCCGTTTCCAGGCTTGCTCTCCAGACTCACAGTCAGTTACCTTTCTTCTACTTCCCAGGATGACTCGCCCTGGCTGGCACCTCCCACAGTGGGCTGTGTCCCCACCCACCAATAATTAATCAAGGGGTGGGAGATGCCCACACAGACTTGCCTACAGACCAGTTGGAGTTCCCCTCTTCTCTGATGACCCTAGTTTATATTAAGTTAGAAAAAAAAACTATCTTGTGCAGGATCACAAACAAAATTTGCCTTAGGGAGCTACTTACGTGTTGCACTACAGCATTTTATTTTGGAGACCGAGTGAATCTTTTAATAGATTATTTTAAAACCACTCAGTTTTAAAGAATTGCTTACTGTGGTTATTACAGATGTATGAAACTCATGTAAGCGCAAGCCAGACCAAAGCCCAGCACAGGAAGGGGGGCTGGGCACACGTCTCCACCCCCAGCCGTGGAGCAAATGTAGTAGTAGCCCTGGGAAACCAAGCTTCAGTGGAAGACCGCACATCCAAGAGTATTTGGACAGCACAAATTGCTCTGTGAAGAGCTTAAAATTAAAAAGACACATTAGTAGGGTAGATCTGCAAAGAGCTGGGGGATGAATATGACCAAAATAAATTATGTAAAACTCAAAACTCTTAAAGAAATAATAATAATGATAATAATAATCATAATAAACCACTCAGGAATGCACACATTCACTATTTATGGCTAGGACATGGAAAGATTATGTATCTTGTTATACTAAAAATTAGCATTTTCATTGAATTTTATTAAATTATTCCTTTTTTCTAGGCATTGAGTCTTCACTCATTCTATGGTGTAAGCAATTCCTTCTGTGTTTATCTCCTTCCATTAAAATGGTATGTGATGAAATCCAACTCCAGTGCTTAAAAGTTGGATGGCTCCATTATAGAAATGCACCCAGAAAGGCTCTGCCTCTACACAACAGACAACAGATCTGTTCCTTTCCATTTCATTCTATGTGTGTACAGAGGCGAATGTGTGTGTGTGTGTGTGTGTGTGTGTGTGTGTGTGTGTGTGTGTGTGTGTATGTTCTGATTTTAATCACTCCATGACCTTTTTGGTGACTAGACATGGTTCCCTATGGCATCTCATTGCACCTGTCACAAAGATATATTCCTTAATCTGATGGTGAATAATATACCAGTCTAAATTACATTACTACTTTATGTTGTGAGCATCTATTCCTGAGATTAAATCTAAATCTAGAATGAACATTCATACATCTACACCAGTAGAGGTCTATGAGTATCCAAACAAGACTGGGGGTTCACTAATAGGCCAGTAAGATCCATCTGCCAGCTGGGGCCATCTTGGGTTTTTCTCAGTAGGTGGCCCATGGATGACTTTTGTTGTTATTGATGGAGCATGCATTACTCTAACTTTGTGAGAAATTGTATACCTATCACGTGTTCTATTTAATACTAGAGTTTTAAAAAGCACATGTTATTTAATATTATCACTAAATATATTCAAAATTCCTCTGACCATAATAGAGATGAAGTTCAAATTTTATTATAACCACATGGAAATATTTAGTATGCACACATAAGTGACACCCACAAAATGAGCCAGAGAGAAAAGTGGCCAGATTTATTTGCTTCCTCTCCCTAATATGCTGTTTCATTTCTGACTCCACTCACTCCCAGATTTGGGACGATTAATGTCAGCATACCTGTTTGCTTTTAGCAAAGTTTTTTTGGCTGATCAGAAATAGATCAGGTATGTCCCATGGTCCTGTTCTTCTTATGTTCTTCTCATGGACCTCCTGAAAAGAGCTACACACCACCAAGCTAGCAGGCATGAGCAGGGATTGGACCAGATTACTCCCATCAAGGGGGAAAAGGAATCTTGAGTGAGCTATTCTCTTAAATGCCATGGCTCTCTGTGGGTCTGGTGGGGTGGGATGGTTCATCCAAGGAAATCTCCTTACAGGCTCCTGGCTATTTGCTTCTTCTGTTCCTCAGTCCGAGCTGTGCCCAGACAAAGCTAGCTGCTTCTTGCTCTCTGTGAAATCAAACACTTGACTCTGGACAATGGCATGATGAAATATCCTCCTAAGCCCATCTCACACACACACACACACACACACACACACACACACACACACTATGTAGATGTTATTATTCTTGAGACAGTGGTGCTCATCGAAGCTCATTGTGAAGGAAAGTATACCTGCCTTTCTCTTCCTCCTGTTTTGTTCTATCAATAGGCATGAGCTTGCTTAACTAATCTATCAAACATGGTTCCCCTTCCTTCCTGGATAAACTCAGAAGTCATTTTCCCTCTCAGAGCCTAAAGCTTATGGTCCATGAGCCAAAGCAATTAATTCCTGCCCTGCCCACCAAAGACAGATGCAGGAGGCCTCAAGTCAGATGTGAACAGACCCCTGTGATCTGTCAGCCCCACCCAAACATCACACACTATTACTTGGGTTTCATATGGGTGGAGGTGAGTGCCTTTTAACCAAATTGTCTACAAATGTGGAGAAGTCTACTTAGCTATGAGTTAACTTCCTGATGAAGCAAAGGGACAAGATTTTAGGATGAACTCAAGATGGCTGCCTGCATTTAAAAGCTTAGACTGCCACATAGAATTAGGTTCCCAGGCCACAATTTGCTCCTCCCCGGTCCTGGCTCACACTGAGGAAACATTAGAACACAAGACCTCTCCCATCCTCTCCTCTGCCTTGTCTACATTGATTCTCATAGGAAGGATCCATTCCCCTCTGGCTTCTAACAGGTAGCCCATAATTGGGACAAATAACAGGATAGAATAAGGGGTTCCATTAACTTCTGAGAAAGACTCAGCTCCTATCTTGGCCCTTCCATCCTTTGCCTACTGAGTGGCTGTAGTGTGACTTCCCTGTCCTTGCAAGTTAGAGTCTGGACTCTGGATAAGCCATCTGACAACCAATGAGACGGCACATCTGCCTGATGTTCTAGGACAGTCAGTGACTGCATAGTCTGAGCATGTTGCTTCCATGTGTGTTCCATGTTAACCAGCACCTCTGTAGAAGCCAACCTCTGGACCCTGAGGAAGGTGAGCACATTTCCCTCTTATAGCTCCTTAGCCAGGAAGAAGTCAAGGCACTAAAAAATGTGGCTATCATCTCTCCATCTGCTTTTTGGTTTTGAGAGTGTATACTTTCCATTCAAACCGTGAGTCCTTTACCTGTAGCTTCAACTAAGCATGGATCAAAAATGTTCAGGGGAAAAAACTACATCCATGCTGAACATGTACAGACTGTTTCTATCTTGTCAATTCCCAAACAACATGGCATGGCAGCGATTCATACATTTATACTATGTTAGGTAGCCATCATCTACAGATGATTTAATGTGAAAAGACGTATGCAGGTTCTCTGATGATGCTATACCATTTTATCATTTATTTTAGCATCTACCAGAATCCTACCAATCCCCTTAGATACCAAAGGACAACTATAGGAGACATAGCCCAGGCCCAATCCTAAATATTGCTTTGAGGTTAATAAATAGACCCAAGTTTCTAAAGCCTTGACCCTGAGAATTAAAGCTCTATACAGAACATGACACATAAAATGGATCTCTTCCCAGAAGAGTTTACATACAAATACATAGAGGGCCAGAAGCAAAGCATGTTTTTCCATATGGCATGCTTTTGAGATCATGCTTTTAATGGTATGAACCTTTGTAAATCCTCTAGATTGAAAGATGAACAGGAGGAAACTGGTTTGTGTAGTGGAAGGCATCTCAGGCTGCCTACAGATAATGTGACAAGCCCAGAGATCCATAACAAGGAAAACCATGTGAAGGCACCTGCCAGGGCAGCAAGTGCAGCTGCCACCAAAGACAGTCTCCCACACAGTTCTGACAGCCTCTAAGCCCAGGCAACCGCCCAGCCTACAGCCCACTTCCGGCATCTGCCTTCTCTTCCCCAGAGGAGCCTACCCAAGCCACTCTAGCCCTAGTGAGATTAAACTAGACTTATCTCTCTAGTCCAAGTGCCCACACCAACCAAGTCCACATTTCCATGCTAAATATTTTTCTCATGATCAAATAAATTGACTATCACACCTGATAAAAGAATCAGGTCCTTGAAAGAACTTAGTTCCAGCACAGACTGACATCCCAGGCCCCTTCTACAACCATGCTGGAACTGCATCTCACTCCAAGCATGCTCTCAACCATCTTGGTTCAGAATGGGGCCTCGGATATCAGCTCTCTGACCATTTCATTCCATTCACACAAACTGAGGTTGGTTCCGTCAGGTGAGGTTTGTCTTAAATACTTGCCAAAATATGACCTCAGCAACCTGAAGCTTCTTTTCAGAGCGTTCATTGTAAATCTTTATTTTGTAGTGAATTTTATAAGATTAAGGAGTATGGTCATAAAAAGGAGAAAGATCAGCTTAGAGTTTTGTTGTTTGTTTTTAATTTATTTAAAGATATCAAACATACCTAGCCATAACACATCACACTTACCAAAAAGCTTTTATTTTTTAAGATTCTCAGACACGTACTCTAGAGTGATCTAAGGGTGATTTCAGTGCTGCCTCCACAGCCTCTCTGCTTTGTGAGCAGCCACATAGCTATACACAAATAATCTTGATAAAAACTGGACCACAGCATCCTCTGCACTAAAGGAACACAGTTCAGAAAGGAAAGGAACTAAGCTTGGGCCCAGCTAGTACATAGGAAGAGGTGAAGCTTGGCCTTGGAGATGGGCAGACATTCATTGGGGGGATAGAAGAAAGCAGAGACATAGCACACACATAGGAATCAGCAGTAGCTAAATCAAGAGGTGGACATCAACTAGACATTTAGGATATGAACACTATGTCCTCATTTATACTCACAATAACCCCGGAAATCGATACCATGGTTTCTGTTGTTCACAGGAGGAAACCAAACCTTGGAAGTTTAGTGATAGGCCAAGTGAGGGTCAGAGTTCTGTTCCTCACATGGTGCAGAGCCAGGGTTCTAACCTCTGCATGCTGGACTCCAATGCCAGTGTTTGTCCCACTTCCCAGGATTGCATATGGCCCAGGAAAGAGAAAAACAGCAAGGTGTATCGTAGAGACATCAGCTGAGTGTGGCCAGGAATGACAGAGTGAACAAAGGAGGAAAAGACCAGGGAAACCAGAGAATGGAGAGCTGGAAGAAAAAGGCCAACCCGAAGGGATCTGTGGTTGTTTCTAAAGTAGGGAATTAGAGGAATGCCAAGGTTATGGGGTCAGAGCAAAGGGAGGCTGGGAATTAAAAGAGATGATAACTGAGTAAGGTCCTGGTTGAAGTAAGGATGATGAGTTAGGAGCCTAGGCAGAAATGTAGAAAAAGCAAAGACATTTCTTCCCCAGACAGGATAAGATAAGACAAAGAAGTTGTCTGCGTTTAGAAGAAAAGCGAGAAAGAAACCTCAGCAGCTATTTCTCCTGTCAGAGATGAGGCGAGCAAGGTCAGCTAGGGCTGGAACAGAGTGGAAAAGATTCAGAGCAGCTGTTGCTGGAATCTGATAGGGAAGCTAAAAATGGAGTTGAAGGAAGATGCCCTCAGGCTCTGGGAGAGTCGAGGCAGGAGTATGCAGGGGGTCCAATTACTGCCCAGGGTCCAAGTCTCTTCAGCAAGCTTCAGCAGTTTGAGATCAAAAGAGACAAAAGGTTTATCCAAGGAGACTTGGTAGAAGGTCAAAAGAGAGTGAGGAATGAGGTACTTTTGAGAACTTTGCCAAGTCACCTCACCAAGGAATCCAAATTCAAAGAGAGGGAAAGACACAGGCAGCATGAATACAAGATGCCAAAAATTAGGGCGGGGCCATCATAAGTCTGAACAGAAATGAGTAGGGACAGTGGAGGAGCCAGGAGCTATGGCTACAGAGAGCACTTCAGAGGTGAAGTCTAGAAGACGGAGCTTCCTAGAGGAATAAGGCCCAAGGGTATGGCTAGGCACTGAATGACAGGGATGTTGAAAAAGGCTGGTATGTGTCATTAGAGATGAAGAGGCTAAGGAAGTGAAGGACCAAACAAAAAACCCACTAAATGCAGAACAAGACCATGGGTGGGAAGAGTAGCACAAGACAAGGGTAGGGCCACATACAGGGGAAGTGACCGAACGGTCACAAGACAGACATGGAAGAGAGGCTTCCCTAATGAAAAGAGAAGCCAGCTTGATTTCTGGTGAATTGTAACCATTTCTCCACATCCATGACAGGCTCGCTCCAGTTCTGTGAGAAAATATCCAAACGCATAGATGCTCAAGTCCCTGGATAGTCTCATGAGGCACAGTTAACCTCACTGTGGATGGATGATTCCTCTGGAAACCTTCCACTCCAAGCCTTTTTTCTTTCCTCTATAACCCTACAGAGACAGCCATGTCCCCTCCTGTCTGAGAGGAATCTGGGGGCACCATGTCTAAAACATAGTAGAAGCATCTCAGGTCTTTATACCTCATCACCTGAGACATTCACTGGTGCTCCATGGCCACCCTGCCCATTCCCTTGTCAATGTCCCTCTTAATATGTGCTCCTGAGCATCATAAATGGCAAACACCTAGAGAGTGCTGGCTTGTAACAATCACATTTTAATTCACTTAATCCTCACATTATATGGTAATAGAACTCTTATTCCCATTTCACATAGGAGGAAACTGAGGCAGAGAATGGGAAATAACTGGCCATCAGCACAAAATCAAGTGTTAGTAATCGGGATATGCCCATAACCCCATGCCAGTCTTCATCCTTAGCAGCATCAGAGTCACTAGGGAGTTCTAAGAACTTCTGAGCCCAGGACCCACCCTTAGAAATTCTGATTCTATTGCATCATGTGTCATCTGATCATTTGAGCTTTGAAAAGACATCCAACGGACACTTCTGAGCAGCAAAGATTCTAGTCATTCCCAGGGTACTATGATCAGTGCCTGGTCAATTAAAGGGGTATGATGGAAATTTACACCTGGGCATGTTCTGACATAGGTGACAAAAGCCAGCCTCTCAGGAAGACCAAGTAAATAGTCATTGAGATGTGAGTTACAAGAGTCTCAGAGAGCCTCATTCCCAAAGAAAAGAAAAAGAAGCTGTGAAACCTTGTCCTTACTAGGCACATGACTTCCTGGCTTCCTTTTAGAAGGGTTTACTGATCACAACCCACCACCCCAGCCACAAAGCCAACTTTCTCAGATTAGCAACAGCCTCCATAGGGACCAACACCAGGACTTCTTGGCCTCCTTCCAAAAGCAGGAGGAAGATGAGGCAAGATCTTAAGATCCACACTTTCCTCTTGCTGGTTTGGTACATTAGTACAGAGTGAGCCCTGAGCTGCCCCTCTGCAGACTGCGGACAGGGTCTCTCTGGTCCCTGTGGGGGGTGGGGGGGGCTTTACAGGTCACTTCCAACTGGGGGGGGCGGTAATCTGAATTTGGGTTTTCCAGTTGTGATGTTCTTCATTTCTATGTATCATCCTCTGCCCTACCCATCACCTCCCACCCCTCATCCCCCACCCACCCCATTTTTTGTTGAGATTTAACCCAGGCTGTTGCTTTTAAAGCATAAGAGGATTCTTTTGGTTTAACTGATATCAGCAAATCTAGCATGCAATAGGCCTGGGTGCTTTCCTAGCTTACACAGTTGTGACCCCAGGACTCAGAGACAGGAAGAGGATCAGAAAGTCAAGATCATCCTTGGCTACTTAGCTAATTCAATGCCAGCCAGCCTGGGGTACATAAAATTCTGTCAGAGAGAGAGAGAGAGAGAGAGAGAGAGAGAGAGAGAGAGAGAGAGAGAGAGAGAGAGAGAGAGAGATGTTTTTCTCTGCTGCAGGGAAACATCTATACCTTTTAATCTACAGACCTTGCTCTTAGCAGTCTAGGCCACAGAGCTAGGGCACACATGCTGTATGAACATCTGATCTAGAACTATTGAGGAGAGAAGGTCTCCTTTTCCCAATCACCTCTCACTCCCCATCCAGAGTCATCTTCCCAACCAGCCATGGTAAAGTGTTCATGACCAAAGGGAAACAATCCTCCTGGCTGCACCTGCTGTGGTGACCCCAGAATCCTGGCAGAATATATTTGTCTTCCGCTGTCCATCACATAGTTCTCCAGCAACACCAGACTGAGAGGACCAAGAGTGGCGGGAAATGGGGCAGGGTGTAGGTCAAAGGGACAGTTTAATGGGCTAGTCTCAGATTTCTGGATCTACACATTATATTTTAAAACTATCCCAGCTAGAAAGTATACTCAATAATAAAGGCTACTTATGCAAATGGAACTCAATTTACATTCTTGAAACATGATTAATGGAAAGAGGAAAAAAAATAAGACTCAAAACACCTTAACTGTGACCACAGTAGATTGATTTTCCTTACTGGCCCACACAAAATCCGAGTATTTCTGAAGAGAGAGGATGCTGCACACGGTCAGTCCTGACTCTCCTCCTCACTGTTCTCGACTGATTTTCAGGACAGATTCTCTGAGAAGTTTGCTACTGTCTCTTCAGGACTTGGCCCAGTTTTTCTTAAAATTTTTCCTATACAGGACACAGCTTTATATGTTGACAAATGTACAGTAAGTAGAATTTTCTTTTCCGCTTGTTATTGTATAATTCCATTTTCCCTGCATTAACAAAGTCCACCAAAGAATCTTTCTTTTCTTTTCTTTTTTCCTACGCAGCCAAGACTGGCCTCAAACTCCAGATCTTTCTGCCTCAGCCTCCTGAGTGCCCAGAGTACAGATGTGCATTACCACACTTGGCTCCCATGAATCTTCCTGTGGCTGTCCATGAATGACTGGTCTTGACATGCCATGCTGGTCTCATTCCCAGTTTAAGGGGTAATTTCTCATCCTTCATTATCATAAATATAAATTTAAGGAATAAAAAAAGCCCATTTTACTCTCCGAGTAGTTTCCTAGAGGCACACTTCCCCAAAAAGATAAAGTATGCTTCCTGAACTCAAGGACCTTACAAGGGTATTTGAGAGACCAAGAAGGCTTCATGTAGGCTCACACACGGGCAGATGTTGGACTTGCTGTCTGCTCTCCAAGAGCACTCCCACCTCAGAGGACCCCATACTGTCCTTCATAAATGGTGCCAAAGGGCTTCTCAGTTTCCTAGGGAGTTGGCCAGCAGGAGGCTCCGGGGAGAGAGGACAGCAGAGGAGGACAGCTGGAGGAAGATGAGCAGAGAACATGCTCCCACCAAAGCATCCATCAGGGTGCATATAATGCCCATTAACCCATTTCTTCTGACTTCAAGCTGGCAGTGTTGTGCCCGAGCCTTCTCCATACTCTTACAAACAGCTGTCAAGCACAAGTCATTGAAGAACACTTTATAACTTGTCTACACTATACCCTGTTTGCTCCAGGAGCCTGAGAGGTATGCCACAAAAAATCATGGGATCACAACTAGGGAATCTAGGAACTGTGGGTAGGACCGGGAGTCAGCCATTGTAGGCAGGACATGGCAGTCTGGCCAAGAGAAGTATCTGCTAAGCTAGGACTTAACAGGCAAAAACATTAGCATATCATACAGGGCCCATGAAGGTAGAGAGACAAGAACAAAGTGTGAGGATGTAAATAGAAACCTTCTGGATATTCAGGATGGTCAAAGCAGGGGAAGGCGTGTAACTTGATAAAAAGGAAAGGGCTATGACAAATGCCTATGCAAACGAGAGCATGTACACAGGAGCGATTGTTTATTCCTATTAAAGTTACGTTCATAAAGACCATTGACAACTTACTGTAGCGGTCAATGAAAGAGTTCTCACATATATGCTAGCACCCATGGCGGAGCGCCAACTCATCCCTTCCCTTGTGATCTGCCTGAATAACATGAGGAAGGATCAGTGGTGAATAGAGTGTGATGAAAATAAAATAGCTATTTATCTATGTAGATTTTCCATAAGATCAAATCATTGAAAGGAAATACTCTGGAAAGGTGGCTGAAGCTGTCCTCAAAAGATGAAATTATGATCATTATTTTCGTTTACATCTTTTGTATTTCACTTCTTTTAGAAAGGAACTTTTTTTTTTTTTCTTAAGCATGGGGGCTTAGGATAAATCTTACTTTCCAAAGGAGGAAGGCACCAGGTTATACCTGGGAAACACTGCAGTGTATCTCTTTTATTATTTGTCATCTAGCATGTTATTTATAAGCATCAAACTCTTGTCTTTAAGGTGCTTCCAGCCAGGTACAGCCATGGATCCTCCTGGCCTAGGCAGGAAGATTGCTGAAACCAGCATGTCTGAAACTAGCTTGAGCAATACTGTAAGACCTTGTCTCAACAGGAAAAAAAAAAGTTTAAAAAACAAAAAAGCTTCAGATATTTCTTCAGTGACCCAATGATACAAGAAAGCAAGCCCTGAGTCTCTAAGATTATACTGGATGGTTGAACTACCCACGTCCATACAGGCTCTCCTATGGCCTTGCTCTCTAGCCTGGCCTCTATCTTGACTGTGGTTCATTCACATTCACGTAACTCCAAAAGTTTCTGGCACCTCTGCTTACTGAGGTATCTGACCAGCTTCCAGCCTCCACCCTACTCCTGCCTTCCAGGTTTACGCTGTTGAACTGATTAACAGCAGATGGTAACCCAGGTCCTCACCCAGTACTTCTTTGCATCTAGAGAACTGTGCTCCCAGCTCCCTCAGAAGTGGCACACTCCATCTAGGATTGTAAAGTCCTAGTTTCTGTCTTGCTGTGCCCTCTGCTTGCTGTATGCAAATGAGATCAGACGTTATCCAGAGTTAGCTATCCACAGCTAACAATGAATTTTCATTCAGTATCAGCCAGTGGTAACAGCTTTTAAAGTGGGGCCCTTTGGGAGATATTTACCTACAATAGAAGAAAAATAATACTAATATTAAACAAAAGCAAACATTTGACATGCAGTGACCTGTGCCTGTAATCACTTGGGAGGTAGAGTTAGAAAGATGAGAAGGTGAAGAGAGGCCTTGGCTGTGGAGATAATTCAAAGCCATTCTGCTCATGAACTCAGTATCAAGGCGAAAATATCAACAAGAAAAAAAAACAAAACAAATTCCCACCCTAGATGTTTAAGTAAGATCTTAAAAGCTGTAAACTGGTCAGGAATGCTGGCACTCACCTTTAATCCCAGGGGTCAGGAGGTAGAAGCAGGCAGATCTTTGCATTTGAGGCCACTCTGGTCTATACAGTGAATTTCAGGCCTGAACTAAGACATAGCTGTTTCCTTCACTAATGCTGTTTGTGAGTTTACAAGTTCTCAATAATTCAGTAAACTTTTAAAAAGTTTAAACGAAAGATAAATAGCAGAAGAATAAACTTATTACTTATGTTAAAATGAGTTATATGCCTTAAATAATCACAGTTTCCATTTTAAATACTTATCATAAAATGGCCGTACATAACAGGTAAAAAACTAAAACAAAAACACTTGCCATGAAAGCCTGACAATGAAATTTAATCTCTGAAATGCACATAAGGTTGAAGGAGAGAATGGACTTCACAAAGAAGTTGTCCCTTGACCACTACACACTTGCAATTAAATGGACACACACACATATGGGCACACACCCATACATACACACACACACATACATACATACACACACATACACACATACACATACATACACACACAGCATTCTAATAATAATATATATAAATAAGTTTATACTATTATACCAGTAATAAAAGTTTAAAATGAAGATGAGAAAATGATCTTATTCACCAGAAAAAAAAAACATAAAATTTCCATGAATAAATAGAATGAGAAATACATAGGATTTAAGCAAAGCAAGTTAAAAAATTTGATTGAAAAGGCATTAAAAGTGCTTCTAACTGGGAGTAATATATAATATACATCTTCCAAACATAATTGTACTTGCTAAAAATTTCAATCAGATACCAGGAAAATGTTTGCATGTCAATGAGATCATTTGAACATTTCTGTAGAGTAAATGTGAGAAAAATTGCCAACAACTGAAGTGCTGAAGGAATGTACCCTCTGTCCACCACACCTAAGATGGAAAACACCACAAATGGTATAACAAGCACCAGAATAGACAGAACCAGAGAGGAGTCCGCAGCCTAGAACAGGTTTCCAGGAAACACTGAGGTGGTACATGGTAAAGGCAGGCGAATCTCTGAGAGTTCAAGGCCAGCTGGTTTAAAGAAGAATTCCAGGACAACCAAGGTTACACAGAGAAACCCTGTCTCAAAAAACCTAAAACAAATAAACAAAGCACATAGCTTAAAACAGGAAAGAGATTATTTCATGTACACTATTGGTATAACTCAGAAGCATGTGGACAAAAGAATTTCATGACACCTCCTTTATTACACCACATTAAGCAATAAATACTAGGGATGAGGGTGGTGACAGACCACTTGCCTATAAGCAGGGGGCCAATCCCCAGCGCTACTAAAAATAAAACAAAGTAATTCCAAAAAAACCTAAGAGTTTAGATAGTATGAAAAAGTTTTAGAAGAAAACAGGAAAGTTTGAACTAGAGGATTTGCATCCCTGATATTCTAACCTTACAAATAAATTATTAAAAGAGAAACAATGTGAAAGATCTTTGAGAATTAGTGTGTAGAGGAGCAAGCTCCAAGAGAGGACCCCCAAGTGACCAATGTGACCCTCTACTGCTGATAGCCATGGAAACCACTCTACCTTTTGGGAAGTAACGTGTCACTATGTGTTAAAATCGGGTACCTACAGAAACCTCACCTCAAGGTACCCACTCCATAGAAGCCCAGGCTTTGCTGTTTGTATGTACCCCACTCAAAGCAGTGCTCATGATAGTAAAAACCTGGAGACAGAGTGGAAGTCTGTCAAATACGCCTGGGTTGTAGCTCAATGATAGAGCATCTGCCTAGCATGTGAAAGGCCCTAGATGCAATCCCCCACACCACACACACAAAAAAGTCTGTCAAATAAGGAGTGATTGAATACATAAGAGCAGTTTTCATATATATTATTATGAAAGTCTTGAGTGAGTGTTCTTTCTATACTGGTCTAGGAGGACATCTATATACATTCTACACTTAAAAATAATTTGCAGATTAACATGCACCCAGAGGTCCCTGTAACCCAAACCTCTAATGGATCCTGAAATTATGGATAGTACTAAACCCGCTATTTAAAGCCTATATATGCTTCTTTTTAATTTTTAAAAATGTTGTGTATTTGAGTATATCTGTGTGTAGCTATAGCTCCTAAGTGCAAGTGGCATTGGAATCCAGTGGGATTACAAGCAGCTGAGAGCAGCCAGCTGTGGTGCTGGGGACTGAACTTTGGTCCTCTGCAAGAACATTACTTCTCTCAAGCACAGATCCATCTCTCCAGTCCCTGTTCTCTTTCTGTTTACTCATGCCTATTATAAAATTTAATTTATAAGTTAGGCATAGTAAAAGATAAACAATAAAAAATGGTGACCATGTGCAAAATGTAGTCTCTTTGTATCTCTTCTCTCCCGAAGCATCTGATTGTCCTATGCTCTCTCTTGTGATGGTAAGAGATGAACTAGGGTGAGTGATATGGGTGTTGTAACAAACTATGACACCACTCTCGACCTTGTAATGATGTCAGGGAGAGGCTTGTCCTGTCATAGTGATACCTCTTGACCATGAGTGACAGAAACCACAGAGAACAAATCTCTGATAAGAGGAACAATTTTACTGTGACTCCAGCTCTTTGCTTGTGTGTGTGTGTGTGTGTGTGTGTGTGTGTGTGTGTGTGTGTGTGCGCGCGCGCGTATTTGAATGTAAGTGGGTACACTTGTGCGCTCACATGTGTAGAAGCCAGAGGTGGATATCAGGTCTCATACTCAATCATTTTCCACAAGGTCAGGTCTCTAGTTGAACCAGGAACTCCTGGCTTACCTTGGTCATCTTGCCGAGGGGGATCTTCTGGTTTTGCTTCTGGAGGACTAGGATTCCAGGTGAGCCACCACTCCAACCCATGTAGTTTTTTGAGTGTTGGGGATCCAAAAATTCTAAACCTCTATTCTTTATTCGTGGATCCATTTACTCAATACCCACAGTAAAACAGAAGGATTTGTGTGCAATTACAATATGATGGGGACTGAATGGAAAGAAACCAGAAGGCAGGAAGGGGAAGAGACCAAAGTCTTTTCTGTTTGCCTCTCTGGCTTGCTTTTCAATCAAGCTGTGGTTCTTCCTTACAGCTCATTCTCTTCTCTTTCCTCCTTTTCTCTTCTCCTCTCCCCTCCTCCTCCCTCCCTCCCTGCCCCTCCTCTTAGAGTCCCTATGTAGCTCTGATCCTAGAACTCAATATGTAGACCAGGCTGGCCTTGAAATCACAGGGATCCTTCTGACTCTGCCTCTCAGGTGCTCACCCAGCCAGCATTTTTTAAGAAGTATAAAAGCTGGAGAGAACCATGTACTAAGTGGAAATAAGACTGCAATATTTTTATACCCATGATTGAAAACAGCATCATGAGTGAGAGGTGGTGTTCCTACCGGACCCTGTAGGAAGAGGAGGGAACATAAAGCCTTCCCTGGCCTGGAGGGTAGATGGTCTGTGTACGCAGCCCAGCCTGGTGCCACTCTAACCAGTTACCTCTCTGGCCTCAGGAAGATTTCCCTTTCTGGAGAGTCAGCCATTAGCCCACCACACACTTGGCTAATCATGAACTAGTCAGAATCACAGCAATGCTCCTTAGGAAAGAGAGTGGTGGGGGACACAAATTATCCCACTCACTTCATTATTCATTTGATTGATTTAAAGTGAAGAAGAAATTTGAGACTTACGCAAAGAAAAGGTCCTTTAACAGAACATGCCATCTGGAGAGGAGATCTCTGAAAAGGAAGATCTCTGGGGAGGAAGAGATCTCTGAGGAGGTGGGAGTAGAAGAGGAAAATCTCTGAGGGGGGAAGATATTTATAAGGGGGAGCACTCTGAAAAGGGGGAGATCTCTGAGAGGAGAGATCTCTGTAGAAACTTTAGCAGGAGAGATCTCTGAGGGAGGAGATTTCTGAGGACACCAGATAGCTAGAATGAACTTCCCAGGATAAAGCAGACAGGACCACCCCCATGAAAACGAGTGTGTTAGCCCACATAAACTTAACTAGTTGGTAGGCCCCCACAGAACCTACCCACCCTCTGATAGGATGGCTCCTTGGCCTCATGGGCATCATGGATGAGACTTGGATAAAGTCAAACATTTTAAAGTGACTAGGAGAACTGAGTTTTTCTTGAAGCTCTGGGTGGTTTATTTCCATTTTCTAAATGACTTTATAATAAGTAATAGTCTTAGGCAGGCACCTGCTTGGGGCTTTGAGAGCTCAGTCTGAAATACTGGGAAAGAAGTGGCAGGGGTGATGGAGCAGGGCAGGTGGTGGCAGTCCCAGGGACCATGTGCAGAGCATTATCAAGGCACAAAGGAGGGGCCCACTGTCAAGCCAGAGGCCACTCTGTTCTGCCCAGTCTCCCAGAAAAACCACCTGTTGACCATAGAGGCCAACTGATCAACATGCCCGGATGGAATCGCCAGCAGGTGATTTAAAGAGCATGATTGAAACAGGAAGATTGATTTTCTCACAAATTTACTGTCAACAGCATGGTTCCAATCACCCTTTGCTTTGTTTTATAAGATAGAACAAACAGAGGACCCCCCAATCCTGTTCTGGAGACTAGAAAGAGTATGAATTCTCAGTGTTTATGGTGACAAAGGTCAGATGAGAAGGCAAAATTGGAAGGAGGAATCTGAGTGGAGAAGCACGTATCTGTGTTCATAGCAGCATCATGCACAAGAGCCAACAAGAAAAGGAAGCAAGCCACACACACTCTGGCAGGTGGACAGGCTCAAAGCAAGGCACACACAGTGGAATATTATTTAGTCTTTTGGAAAGAGAAATACCCACTGTGTGCTGCACCAGGAGTGATGCTGAGTGAAGCAAGCCAGTCACAAAAGGATGACAACTGTCCCTTACGTGAGGAAGAGGGTAGTCAGAGCCATAAAGACAGGAGATGGGGGAGGGGGAAAGAGAAATGTGTTTGGTGGAGTGAAAGTTTCTGTTTGAGCATGTGGTGGTGCCTTTAATCCCAGCACTCAGAAGGCAGAGGCAAGCAGATCTATGAGTTCAAGATGAGTCCAGTCTACAGAGTAAGTTCCAGGAAAGCCAGGGCTACTCAGAGAAATCCTGTCTCAGAAACAAACAAGAGTTTCAGTTTGATGGTGATAAACTTCCAGAATGATGTGAGGATGGTCAGCAATATAAATGTCCCTATTTTATGACACTGTGCACTTCATAATTGCCAAGATGGTAAATTCACCTTATAAAAATTTTTTTTAAAAAGGCAGTAGTGTCAAGGTCACATTCTGAGATTTGTTTTATGTGTGTATGTGTGTGTCTCAGTGGACGTTTATGCACCACATGATTGCAGATACACACAGAGGTCAGAATTGATGGCCTATCCCCTGGAACTGAAATGGCAGGAAGTTGCGAGCCACATGGGTACAGGGAACTGAACCAATGTTGTCTGAAAGAGCAGCCAGTACTCTTAACCACTGAACCACCTCTCCAGACGCCCAAGGCTTTGTGTTACACGAGTCCTCTAAGTCCCACTTGAGTCCCCATCTCTCGGGAAGTACTTGCACACAAGGAAAGCCATCCATGACAAGCAGAACTGATTGTCTGGTTCAAGTCTGGCTCACATTCCAAACTACTCGGTAAAAACAAAAGGAAATAAACTCACTCAATCCTTCAACTAGCTCCCTCCCAAACTTTAGAGTCCATAATTCTTTGATCTCCTCCTGTATAGGCTCAGACTCATCACCTTAGCCTGTGGCCAAAGATACATTCACAAATATTAATTATAGTGTTTTCAGGACAGCAAGCATGTTCTATATTAAACATAACCTTAAACCTACCGACCTAGAGAAGACTGAATCATCTCTTTTTTTGATTCTTACCACTGAAGTCTGAGAACCTGGTCAGCACAGGGGAACATCCTTCAGGTGATTTAAAAAAAAAAAAAAAAAAAAAAAGCAGAAGAGACGGGAAAGGACAAATATTCATGGGTGATCAGGAAGGTCAACAGTAAAGTTAAAGATATACTCAATTCTCTTTTAAGTTCCACATCATGAAAAAGCATATGGCAGTGTGCAGTGGTGAGAAACCCTAGATAGCGGGGGTTTAAAGCCTAACTCTGTGAGTACTTAATTATAGAACCTTGAACTCTAGCACACGTCTAAAGCTTTTAAGTTCCGACTGCAAATGAGACTGCAAATGATGGGAATATCTTCCTCCCTGGGTGTCCATGAGGGATGCATTCCCGGTCCCTCTAGGAGATCAAAATGCCACAATGCTCAAGTGCCTTACACAGAATAACATTGTATTTGCCCAGAAATTCCCACACCCTTTTCATCACTGCTAGAAAATCTAGGCTACCTTAAACAGTGTGTGGCTGGAAGCTCTGCTGTATACTGTTGATACACATAAAAATGGATTGTTGGATTTTTTGTTTTGGTTTGTTTCAAATAGTTTGATTCATAGTTCATTGAGTCCCCAAAGCCTAGAGGTAGAGAGAGCTGCCTGTAACATGCCACTTCATAGCACAGAGTTCAAAACAGATGGAGGCTGAAAAAGGGGGCACTACACTCTCTATTGGGTCCCTCCCTACTCTTTACCTACTCAGTCCCACTGGGCATGCAGGGGCAGAATGTAACTGACACTTGTATTTTTTAACTGCCCCCAGCAATTATAGCACTCTGTATGTGGCTTTGGGAGGATTTAATGAAGACAGATATTGGCTGCATCTAGCAGAATCCATGTTTTGTTTTGTTTCAATGTCAGGGGCTGGGTCCTCATACATGCTAGCCAAGAGCCCTGACACTAAACTCAGGCCCTAATCTTTTTTTATATCTTTATTTCAGGTAGGTTCTTCCAAGTTGCCCAGCTAGCCTTGACCTTGAGACCTTCTTAACTCAGTCTACCAAGGATCAATGATTATAGCCTGTGCTTGTAATTTATTTAAATTATTTATTCTTACATGATATTATTATTATATTTTTCAGGCCTCTAAACAAAAAATCCTCCTGGTTTCTACAACCCTGCTTGCATTGGTTTTAATCTCTGATTTCAAAACCACTTTGTACAAGACAGCGGGTGCTCAGTCATCCTAGATGGTGGGATTACCCACAGGTGATTTTTTTTTAGTGCTTAGAACTGAACACAGGATTTAATGCATGTTTTCTCCCACTGAAGTACGTCCCAAACCTCTATAAATGATATATAGTTTATAATATTTATCTTACTTTTAATCATATTGGAGGAGGTATGTACACACAAGTGAAAGTACCTACAGGAACAAGAAGACATGAGATCCCCTAGAGCTGGAGATACAGGCAGGTCTGAGATACATGACATGGATGATAGGAACCAAACATAGGTCCTCTATAGTAAGCTCTTTTAACTGCATGCCAGACTTAATACTAGCCATCTCTCACCGCATTGGAGGGACCTCAGCAAAGAAGCTTAAATTTCCTGGGCCTGGGTTTCCTAATCTATTAAGTAATAAAGGGAGCAAGAAATGGGGTTGTATGCTTTCTTAACTGCTGAGCCATCTCTCCAACCCCAAAGTGATATTTCTTGAGACCTGCCTAGGAATAAGTGGAGTGAGCCTGCTGCTGGAAACTGAAGTCAGGGGAAACAGATAAAGCTGGAATTGACTTCACCAGGTACCGCATCCCCAAGCTTGCTGTCTTGGCCCAGCACCTTTCAAGAGCTGGAAGACTTGTCACCAGTCATCAGTCTTGTGACATCCTCCATGAGGAATGAGGCAAGCCCTGTGCCTAGTCCATTTATTCTTTGTAGCCATAACTCTGTCTTTGAACCCATGGACAGAAACTAAGAGTAGTATGTGCAGAACCCGAGGGCCACTGCTTGCCTGTCTTTGAATCCCGAGCTGAGCTCAGGCCCCAGGGCATGAGAAGCCTGAACAATCTGGGGAAATGACTTAGAGTCTTAGTAACAAACACAGGCAA
The DNA here is from genome assembly GCA_004025045.1 of Sigmodon hispidus. NCBI lineage: Eukaryota > Metazoa > Chordata > Mammalia > Rodentia > Cricetidae > Sigmodon > Sigmodon hispidus. The sequence goes on along the minus strand of PVIH01000725.1, from coordinate 252,816 downwards.
TAAGAGAGCAAGACAAGGACTTCAGGTGACCTCAGCATCAGGTGACCTCAGCATCAGGTGACCTCAGCAAGGGGACTTAAATTTCCTAGGCCTAGATTTCCTCATCTATTAAGTAGAAACAGGAGAAAAAAAATCTCACAGAATTTGGAAATGCTAGCTGAAGCAGAACATGCCAAACAAAACTTAGCATCTAGCAATTGTTTAGTAAACAACATTGAAAAAGTTCATAGGATGTTCCTTTTTCAATAGAGGAAAGGACCAAAGTTTAGCAATCCTGTGTGTTGGCTCATTTTATGTCAGCTTCAGACAAGCTAGAGTATCAGAAAGGAGGGAACCTCAATTGAGGTGATACCTTATAAAACCCAGTTGTGGGCATTTTCTTAATTAGTGAGGGAGGGGGCAGCCCACTGTGGAGGTGCCATCTTTGGGCTAGTGGTACTCAGTTCTATAAAAAAGCAGGCTATACAAGCCATGGGGAGCAAGCCAGTAAGTGGCACCCTCCATAGCCTCTATACATTGGCTCCTGCTTCTGGGTTGCTGCCCTGTTTGAGTTCCTGTCCTGACTTCCCTTGATGATAAACTATGATATGGAAGTGTAAGCCAAATAAACCCTTTCCTCCCCAAGTTGCTTTGGGTGTGGTGTTTTGTCACAGCAGTAGCTACCCTAAGATGGCCCAGTAGAGGATTTAAAAATCTTGATGGAGAAGAGGAAGGGTTCAAATCCACTATTCCATATGACCTGAGACAATTCTATACCACAAGAATACATAATGGCAATGCCCACTTGACCTTCACTGATGTCAAATGATCTGCCATGTTTTGCATGCAAGGCAAAAGTGTGATCAAAAGAGATAGGCCTTTCCTAAATAATCAGAATCTGGCAAGGAAGACAGAAAGTCACACATCACTATGAGCCCAGGAAAGATCCCCCACCTCCATGTGAGGAGTGCCCACTAAGACAAAAGATGTTTAACAGAATACAGTGACTTAGTTGGCCTTGGTAGGAGAGGCTACAGAGACACCGTAACTTTCAGCTATGGCATGTTTCCTTTGTTAGTTACTTTGAAAATAGACCATTTATCCCATGTATAATTTACTATTTACAGTACAGTTTAACAGGCATGACAAAATAATTTTGTATCTTTTGACAGCATTATTACTAACAGCAGAGAACACTCCTAACTACTTAACATAATCTACTTTTCGAGTGTTCACAGCTCCCACCTTTTTGCACATTTTTAGATTTTTATAATGTTATTCCTTTTGATATGCATGACTCCAAGGCCATGTCTGCAAACTTCAGCTTTCATTCCAGACTGAATCCATTCCTTTTGTAATTCTAGTTTCAAAAGGCTTTAGCTGAAAATATAATTTGAATTACTACAGTCTGTGAGTTTTAATGGTTTCATTTTTTCCCCTCACAGTTTGGTTATAAAATATATACAGTCCTCTGCTTCTGCTCCCAAAGCTGTACTTGATCTGGGGTGTTGATGCTCTCACTCCTTAGAGATAATTCAACAAGCTCAGGGCTATATCCCACAGCAGATCAGCTTTTAGAATGGTCTTTTCCTGGTAAGAATAGTATCAATCTTTACTGATGAAATAGTTGTTTCTGATCTAGGACATGGTCCACATGGTCGTTTTCTTGTAGGCTTGATGAGTTGCATTTGGCAGCTGGTGTCAAACTTTTACTTTTCTTTTCTTTCTTTTTTTTTTTTTTTTTCTGTCCTCAAAGCAAAACTAAAGGCAGCATCTCTGATGACCCGAGCTCATGGTTGGCAGTCTGCATTTTACCAGCAAAATACTGTCCCAAAGTATTAAAACAAAACCAGCTGACTACATCAAAAGTCGGAACTGGGGATCTGGAAATCACACTATTTTTCTGCTTTCGTTGGCCCGACAGTGACACTACCTCGTTTTTGTTCTCCTTTCTGGAGGTGATGTCACTCAGGCTATGGCAGATTTTCAATATTTGTTCTAGGATGTGGCACTTCCTGGACACATATTCTTCCTCCTCCCCAGGATTTTCTAGTGAGAGATGCCTCACTGCTTCCACTAAGTACATCAGCAATGTCCTCCAGACACTTTCCCAGTAAACTTATTATCTAGTATATACTATCTGCCCTGTCTGGACACATCAATGACTCTTTTGTCTTTTGGATTTTTATTTAATTCAGCCAAGGACTTTAGTACACTTTCAAAGGTCAAATGGTGAAGATTTGCTGTCTTACTCAGATAGAAAGCCTAACCTAGAGTCTGCTTAGGCGAAGCAAGACTCCTCAGTTTTGAGTGGTGGTCATTGTGCTGTTGTCTTGATTTAACCATTGAAATGTTTGAACACATTTGGACTTTTTCCCAAGTTTCCTTTATGAGACTCTGACGCTCCTTGTCCAGTCTTTCTGTTTTATTTTCATACAGACTAAGCTAAGCTACAGTGATGTGACATGGCTAATATGTCTCCTGTCTCCTGAGTATTGTGCATCTCATGCCTTGAGACTGCTCTGTATTGGTTTTGAATTATGTTTTGCAATTCTACTGAGACATATATAATTAACAAATAAAAGCTTTCTATTTTAAATATAAAATGTGACACTGTGATAAGTGATTAATCCCATATTCATGGCTTCCACCCTGACAGATTCAGCCAATTTGGAAGGAAAATGGTAACAAAAATCCCTATTCATAGTAAACATGTGTAGACCTTTTTCCTATTTTATTCCCCAGAAAAATTGTTACTTTATAAAGCAGCCATTATTTACATATTATTTACACTTTATTAGGAATTATAAGTGGTATGGGATATCTTTCTGTATATTGTGAATATACTTTATTACCATTTGTTATTAAAGAAGCTGTTTTGGCCTATGGCAAGGTAGTTTAGAGGCAGGCAGGAAATTCAAGCAGAGATAAAAGACAAAGGAGAACAGAGTCAAAGAATCCTGCAGGCTGCCACCCAGACAGCAAGATGTAATGAACACAGGTAAAATCACAGAACATGTGGCAATACACAGATTAATAAGAATGGGTTGAGTTAAGTTGTAAGAGCCAGTTGGTAATAAGCCTGAGCCATAGACCAAACAGTCTGTAATTAATATAAGCCGCAGGTGAGAGAGCTTTGTCCAGACATAGGGGTCTGGATGGGACAGAAAATTCTGACTACATATAAGTATGATGGGAGTAACTTCAAAGGTGTGGGAGTATGCACCTAGCCTATGCTAACTCTACCTGAATTTTTATATAAAAGATTTGAGCAACTGAAGATATTGGTAAAATAAGGTGGGTGTGGAGGAATTGGATCTAGTCCCCTCTGAGTTCCATGAACTGATGTGCATATTCACTATAAAGTAGTCAACACATTCAGGCTATTTAACAAATCCGCCACCTCACGCAGTTATCACTTTGTGGTGGAATTTAAGATGTTCTGTCTTAGAGAAGTATCAGGTACTCAGTAGGGCACTATTAACTATGTCACTCTGCTGTGTACAGCATCTTCAAGGCTTAGTTACCTTAGGACTGAAACTGTACCATTCACTGGAATCTTCCCGTTTTCTGTCCTCTGCCTCCAGAGTCCACCGTTTTATCTGCTGCTCCTGGGCATTTACTTTCTCCCCCTCCCCACATATAAGTGAGATCATAGAGTATGGAACAAAAAACTTGGAATGGCCAAAGCAATCTTGCTGAAGAAAACTAAATCTGGGACATCATAATTCTGATCCAAACTTTATTGAAAAACTGTAGTGATTAAAAAAAACCACAATTATGTCACAAAACCAGACATGACATGTGGATCAATGAAACAAATTACAAGTCCAGAAACAAACATCTGTACTTATGGTGGCCAAGCTGCCAAAAATACACAAAGAATCAGTCACTCCAATAAATGACACACAGGAACAGAATGTGTTGAGATGCTCCTGTAATCCCAGCACTCAGGAGGCTAAGGCGGGAGGTTTGCTATGTTTGAAGGCAGGATAGGTTACAAAGCAAGTTCCCACCCTAAAAGGCTGCATATTCAAAGGCAAATATGGGTCTTTATCTTCACACCCCCACATTTACTTGGATTACAATTCTTCAGGCAATTGGGAATCTGGCTAGGTTGGCATTTACCTTCAGAACAGCAGCAAAATAAACAGGACAGTGTTTTCGAGGCACATCCTGTCCCTGGCAGAGCAAAGTAGCTTAATGATGATGCCATCGGAGGGGGTTGGTTATAGGCCATGTCTCCAACCCCAAACCTCTCTGGCCAGGACAGCTGGCCAGGCACCCTTCAGGAACCAACCACACTTCAGCCTGTGGCTTCTGAGCATGTGACCTAGTAAACTCCCAGGTAAAGACTCTAGGAGTGGCCTCAGATGGTTACAGATTACATGTGTTACAACTGCTAGGAATTGACAAGAATGGGATTCTTATCTTGTGGAAACAGGCCCAACTGTATGCATGATATACAAATACCCCTTGTCTTGCAAAGATGTTTTGCTAGGTGGCTTCAGGTTGAACTGCCCACCCCCCAACACACACAGACACACACACACACACACACACTTTTCTGCTGTGACCTTGGTCAGTCACATTCCAAAGTCTGGTTAGCATCCAAAGTCTGGCTAGCATCACAGCTGAAATCTGCAGACCATCCTTTAAGGCCAATCAGCTACAGGGTCTTAGAAGACAGACTGTGCCAACCTCAGGCTGGAAAGGTTTGGGGGGGGGGGTCAGCTCTCAATTTTGTCATCATCTCTCTTCCTGCTCAGCCATTACTCTTCCTGTTGGGGCCTGTGTCCTGCTCAGTCACCTTCACCTACACATATCCATACTAGAGAAAAAAAATTCAGATCTCATCCTCATGTCCATATGTTTCTGGATATACATTTTGTACCCCTGTCCTTCCAAGCTCCTATTAGAGTATGGGTTCTGCTTTACTTCGGTGGGAGTATGAAGCACACTCCTGAGGAGCTGTCCTGCTCACAGCCTTCCTGAACAAAGGTACTGGTGACTCCAGACACCACTGTATAGCATCTCACCTTGACTTTTCCATCTTGGCCTACTTGTATCAGACATTACCATAACTAATCCCTGCAGCCCAGCTGAGGAGCAGGTTTCCCACACCTATCTTCAGGCTAAGTCTTTATTCCTAAGAACCTTGACTAGAATGAACATAGAATTTCCAGATAGTGGTGTGCACTCAAGAAGCTGAGAGGACCCCAGTTAGGGATGGAAACAGAGCCATGGAGCATCAGGACCTGGGAAAGGTTTATATCAAGATCTGGATTTGAGACAGTGATGAACTAAGGCCACAGCAGACACAGAAGGATCCACAGCAGGGGGAGGGTAGAGACCAAGGCAGAGAACAGACCTACCCCTGACTAGAACAGTTATAGAGGGAGCCATACCCGGTCCCACCCACTGTAAGGGAGAAACAACTGATATTAAGGCAGTACTTGGTCCTTAGCCATCATCTGTAACATCCTTGCCTACATTGTATTGTATCCTTCCAATCTCCCATGGCAACCTGCCCTCAGTTCTATCCTCCATCACCTGACACAATCAAACAAACTCAGCCAGGATCCTCTCTAGGGATTAGGGGCCATCTCCAAGACATGACCTAGCCTCAGCTCCACACCTGAGTCACATCTATGGCTGTCTACAGAGCATGCCACTGACCTTCATCATCAACCAATACCAGTCACAGAATGGAATACCTGGCCGCAGCTGTCCCAGCCTCTGTGGGTCCACTGTGAAAATTTCCCACTGGTTATTTTCCTCATCTTGGAGCTCACAGTTGTGAGAACATCTCTATGTGACCACAGGGGTCTATGATGATCAAAGGAACCTGAAGGGCTCTGGGTTTGAATAACAGTGCTACCAACCAATGAATAGTGTTGAGTCGATGACCAGCTGCTAACCTTCTCTTGGTCCCTCAGCATACCCACAAACAAGGCTCCATGCATGGCTTAACCACCCCATCCTTGCCCTAAAACCTCAAGGTTCCTCCTGCCTTGCACTTCATGTCCATGTGGCCAGTTCACCTGCTGTGCTGTGTTAAAGCCTTTCATACCCCCTGACAACCCCCTAGCCCCATCAGAAAACCTTCTCACTGTACTCTTTTCCTTCACCTTTGCAAAAGCTGGTCTCATCCCCAAGAAAATTCTAGTTTCCTCCAGTCAACACCAAGACCCAGAGAGTGAGCAACTTCTTCCACCCTGTGGATAACACTGTGGAATAAGAGGAGACGGGGTGAAATTGTTGATATGTACCACCTCAAGTGTATTGAAATGGCCACTTTTCCTCCATGCTAACCTCTAACATCTTCACAAAGTGTACTGGGATAAGCAGCCAGTACCCATGCTGGCTCCCACTGACCTCATTTTCCTTCCAGCAATCTATGGCCAGCTACTCAACCCTGAAGGTTGCCCCAGGTCAGCATTAGTGTGAGCATCACCTAGGAGCTTGTGAGAAATGCAAATTCTCATCTGATACCCTCTGCATTGGAATTAGGGAGTGGAAGCCAGCTCTCTTGGGCTTAGCCAGAGCCCTAGATGGTTCCCGTGCAAACAGGCTTGAAAGCCATCGTGCTACACTATCAAATTGCTCATGTCTCGGACTGCAGACTCCTGCTTCCTGGACTGCCACGAGGTCAGGGATATGACTCAGGGATCAGAAGGGACTGCTCAAGCCACCTCATCCGATTCTAACACTCCTTAGGTTCCTTCTCCTGCTTCCCAAGGCTCCAAGGGTAACAAAGTCTTCTTCATCACAAGGAAAGCTACTGGTTGCTGGGGTAGACGCTTCCTGGATTAGGAGCTTCAGGCTACATCCATTACGGGCAATGTGGGCCCAGGAAGGTCAGTTAGATGGACAACAGATAAATAATATCTGACTCTGTGCTCAAGAGATCAACCAGCACTGCATTCCAGCACTGCCCTAGATACTCACTAATACGGGTTTGGACACAACTTTCTACCTTTGTGCAAAGTGTCCCCTTGGCTTGATCTCTTCTTTCCAGACAGTAACCCACCCTGTTTGTGGGTGGTCCCTGCTACAGCATGAACTTGCTCTACAATAAGACACCTATTGTCTCCTCACTCAGAAGTCTCTGTGATGGAGAACCACCCCAACCTCAGGACCAGCTAGTTTCAGAGCCTGGCAAAAAGGTGATTTACACTGAAGAGCTCTCTGCTGCTAGGTAAACAATGGAGGATTCTTCAAGGAACACTGCCTCAGCCACAAAACAATAGATCAAAGGGAGCCCTGGTCGGCCAAAGGGGTGCTACAGAAAGAAGAAAGAGCTGTTTCTGTTCCAGCTGGGAAACACCTGCTGTGGAAGGACTGGGAACCTGAAGAGATCCTTTTCCTCCTGTGGTCCATGATCTGAGAGGAAGTTCAGCATGGAACTCAGGCAGAAGGCAGACTGGACCAGAGAAGATGCACAGAAGTTATAAGGAAGCACAGAGCAGAGCACCAGGCGCTGTGTCCTGATGCTGAACAAAGAGTAAGGAAGTCATGCCTTGCTGAATCTGGAAGACAAGTGGAAAATCACAGCCCTGTGCACCCCCTCCCACCCCTCCCCACACACTCATCCCTGTAGCCTGCAGGTGAGGTCAAGTGCTGACTTTTTCTCTAGCTGTTCACTCATCAGATGTTCTCAGTGCCTTTGTGGAGCTGGGAATAGCCATGAGTCAGCCCCTAACCAGGGAGACAGGCGGAGAACCAGACTGCCAGGTAAAGGCTGTGATTTTTAAAAGAAAAAGTTGCAATCCACACCATGGAATGATACAGGGCCAGAGGACGAGGTCAAGTTTATGGCCTCAAAGCTCTAAGGAGTAAACTTACAGACTGGAACTCCCAGGAATGCCTGCTTTACACAAGACCTCTTCATCATCTTCCTCCTTCCCCACAGGGCTCACTTCACTGAGATTAGGAAACCAACAGCCACTGCTTTTAAATTTTCCTAACAGAAGTACAAAATGATCCCACTAGACAGTATGCAAATTTCTTTTTTTTTTCCCTAACCTGGCAAGAGCCTTGGGTGTTTTCCCATCACTCTGAAGGGAAATATATAGACTGATGTAACATAGCTGTACTCATTTACATCAGAAGTTAGACCATTAGTAAAATTAAATGTCTTTTCTAGTGTAGTGACAGAATTCATCTTTGGTTCATGCCTCCCTGGGTTTTCTTTGATGGTATCTCTTTCCTGTGTCCACCTTTCTGATAGTGTAAGGGCCTGGAGGGCGGGGCCTAAGAATTCTTAAACAAGGGCATAACAATGTCACCAACTCAGGCCAAGTTCACGTCACCTTGCCCGTTTCCCTGGCCTGCCTGGTCTCCCTGACCCTGGTCCTACTCTTTTCCTGGAGTTCAGAGACTCTGGTTGCTCAACAGATGACGTCTTTCGATAGCACTTCAGCTCATCAGCAGAGCAGACTTCTAACCACCTTCGCCTCATCCGTTATCACTCATCTCAGCCAGTATCCTTCCAAAATCCGCCTCCTGGGCCAAGCTGGTCTCCTTCAGAGGCTTCACCCCTCTGCACCTCCCTGTGCCTTTTCTGAGTCACAAGCAGGAAATCCACAGCCCGACTTAACAGTAGAGATGAAGAATTCAGTCTCCTACAGAAACATGTTAAGCCTTGATGGTCTGATTCACAAATACAGCTCAAGACAGTTAATTCTGCCAACTTGAGTATATTGAGAGCCATGGGGTAGTGGTATAGGAAAGCATACCTTAGATTTCCAGAAACAATTAGATGACCAGGGCTCTGACCTTCTTATCAATGAATGCACTAATAATCTTTTGATAGATTTATAACACAATGCCATTATTGAAAAGTGGTTAAAAAAATAGGAGGTAGGGCCTACTAAAGGAAGTAGGTCAATGAAGGTGTGCTGTTGGGGCTGTCTCACTCTGATTCCTTTGCCCTGCTTCCTGTTCACCATGAAGATGCTCCTCGACCTCGGGTTCCTGCCATCATGATGCTTAGCCCAACACATGGAGCTGGACAACTGCAGACTAAACCCCATAAAACTGCCTCTTCATTCTTTAAGATTCTCTTGGGTATTTTGTCACAGCAACAAAACTAACGAACGCGTAGCCTAGAAGCAGAATGGAACCATGTCACGGTGTTGATGGCTCTCTCTTCTTTCAAGGTTGATACTCATAGGAATGACACGGTACTCTAGGAGCCCACAGCTCAGTGAGATTTCTGTTCTGTTTTTCTCTGCACAGTACACAGGGAAGGCTAACTGGCCCTTTCAAATTGGAGCTTCCAGGATGAAGATGCCAGAAGAGATTTGTGTTGTAGAATAAATCCTTTTCTACACTGTGAAGATGTGTTGCTCTCATTCAGTTTAATAAAGAGTTAAGTGGTCAATAGCTAGGCAGAAGGAGGGTAGGTGGGACTTTCAGTCAGGGAGAGAGCTCTCTGGGGTGAAGGAGGGTAGAGTCACTAGCCAGACACAGAGGAAGCAGGACATGCACAAGATGAGGTAACAAGCCATGAGATATGTGGCAGCAGATAAAATTAATACATGGGTAAAAAATGGGTTAATTTAAGCTTAAGAGCTAGTTAGTAACAAGCCTAAGATATCAGCTGAGCATTTATAATTAATAATAATTCTCCATGTGGTTATTTGGAAGCTGGCTGGCAGGATAGAATATTCTGCCTACAGATTTGGCTTATAGAGAAGGCCAAATAGCAGAAAGGAGGTAAGGAGTCAAGGTTTTGTGGAGGAGAAGATGAACTGCATCATAGAATAGACCAACTTTTAGCTAATCACATGGGCAATGCTGGTGCAAACATGTCTGTCAGAATTGGCCAGCATTAGCCAGGTGAGCCAAACTTTACATCCACTCCTACCTGTCATCAGTCCAGACAGCCCAGAATGCACATGACCTCAAACAAGAGGTCAGCTGCTGGAGCTGTGAGCACCATATCTCTATGTGTATCACACTTCTTCCTAGAGGTCAATGATTACAGGACCCATCTGGGTCGTTATGATGGTTAAATAAGCCAAGTCTGAACATGTGGCATGCCTGGCACAGTACAGGTGCTCAGCAAGTATGTGCTCCACTATCCTTGTCATGACTGGTAGAAAAAGAATTAGGACAGTTCACCCCTTCCTTTATTCATCCAGATCATATTTATTGGGCACCTGCCATGAGTCAGAGCATATATTAGAGCCAGATGTTAGGTATTCAATAGGTGGCTATGGCAGGCATCACAAAAGTAAAGCAAAGGCAGGAAGGAGATTAGAAACAAAGGAGGAAAAGAGTCCCACAGTTCTACAGAGGGAGCCCGCAAAAAAAGTCAAAGCCAGAGGGGATGAAAGTGAACCAGAGGGTAGTAGGGAAGAAGAAGCAGTCAAAGAGGTCACAAGCCACTCCAAGGCTGTGTGCTAAGCCAGCAGGCTCAGGTCTGATCAAATCTCACCCAATGAAGAAGCACAGAAATTCAGGTGACACAGTGACAAGACACACATTAACCTGGGCAGATGATCAGCAAATGTAAAATTAGAAGAAAGTCCATGGGAAGAATGGCTTCATGACCTTTAAAGGGGGAGGAAAAAAAAGGTAACTGTTTCTGTAGATTAAAAAAGACAAATATGTCAAATATTGACCAATCCTATTAGAAACAAACAGTCTTTAGATGCCAATTCAAGCAAAAACAAAAAAAACAAAAACAAACAAAAAAACCCTGCTGGTCATCACATTGTAAGTGGGAACATGCAAACTATAACTGGGTAATTGATAATAATAAAGAATTGAGTCTAACAGCCTGAAATGTTTCAAGCATGAAAATAAACTTGAATTGTCACTATGAGTTTAGAGAGAGCAAGACACACTGAAATCATTACGGATGAGATGACATGAGCCTGTCTCTGAAATAATTGTGGGTTGAGGAAAGTACGTAGGGTATATCATTAATCCCACCAGTTAAGACTAAGACCATTGCTACAGTTTAAAGCAAGCTTTAACTAAATACTGGCCAAGTGGATAGGCTCTGGCCAGGTCCATCTCTGGTTCTTCAGAAAAATAGTCCCGAATCAAGTTTTGCAACAGCTTAAGTATTTCTCATCAGGTCCAATCAGGTGCAAGCGTACATCCTGAGGTGCCTCCAGCCTATGTCCAATCAGGGGCAAGCATACATCCTGAGGTACCTCCAGCCTATGTCCACTCATGGGCAAGCATACATCCTGAGGTATTTCCTGCCTGTGATCCTCCTACCCGCATGTGATGAAGCACATCCAATGCAGAGGGGTCAGACAAACTTGTTTAGGGGAGTGAGAAACACGGTGGTTTGTTATCTCCCATAAACAACAGCCTCCAGCATTTCAGGAACTATCTGTTTTTGAGCAAAGGGCTTTCAGATCACGGGCATTTTTGTTTCTTGGATCTCTTAGGCATAGTAATTAAAACTTAAAATGTAACTTTGGCTCTCACAATGAATGAAAACAGACTTGAGGAATAGAGGCAGGATGATCAGTTCAAGGTAATCCTTATCTACACAGTGAGTTCTAGGCCAGCCTAGAACATAAAACCTTATCTCAAAGCAAAAGGCAAAACATAGCACATAAAAAAGCTAAAGGGGGGATCTGAAGAGCTATCACAGGGGGTAAGAGCACTGGCTACCAGGAACTGGGGTCCACTTTCAAGCACCAACATTTCACAGTCATCTCTAAGTCCACTTCTAGGAAGATCCAATGTTCTCTTCTAGCCTCCTCAGGCAATAGGCATGCACATGATACACAGAAATATATACAGGCAAAACACCTGTAGCAAAAAAAGTTTAGTTTAGTTTTGTTTTATTTTTAATAAAAGCTGAAAATGGCAGTTTATATATGCCTGTGGATTTATGTAGGGGAAAATCTCTTGCTATGTATGAACCACTCAATGTTTATCTTTTATTTCAAGGGTTAAGTGCCGTGTTTATTGAGTCTCATCTCATCTGTTGGTTCTTCAGCTGTGACATTTATGTTTGATGTTGCTGAGTTTTTGCTCAGAAATAATGCAAGAGCTGGCGGTGGTGCTGCATGTGAAGCATTTCCCTAGTAGGAGACACCCATCTTCAATACAATTAAAAGGAAGAAGAGGGGGGCTGGAGAGATGGCTCAGCGGTTAAGAGCACTGTCTGCTCTTCCAGAGGACCAGGGTTCGATTCCCAGCACCTATATGGCAGCTAACAACTGTCTGTAGTTCCAATTCCAGGCAAACACCAAGGCAAATAAATAAATAAATAAATAAATAAATAAATAAATAAATAAATAAATAAAGTTTAAAAAAAAAGGAAGAAGAGAGAGGGGAAGCGGGAAAGAAAAACAGAGGAGGGGGAGGAGGAAAGGGGTCTAGCAGCTTGGCTGTACACACAAGGTTACCTGCTACCTTTGTTTGCCCCAAATTGCCCTTTTTCCCAGGCATGGCTGGCCACTTTCAGTAAGACACAGTGCTAGTGTAGTTCCAGTAGCCACATGGCTTAGAGGAGAGACAATGGTAGTGACACTGAGAAGTCAAGGATCCTCCGGTCCTGGCATAGCAGGCTCATTTTTCCACATTCCCAAATCCCTGTCTCGTCCATCCCGGAAGCTCAGCCCCAGGCTACACTGGTAAGTACAGCTAACAGGCCTGGCAACATTCCTGTTCTTGCCCATCTTCGCCCCCTTCCTTGTGAGATTGCATGAGAACAAGACAGCTCACCCACCTCTAATTCCAGCCTCCGGCACGTGACGAAACACTATTCTGCCTTAACAAATGGATCTTCATTTCCCTCACAAGCTCAGCCCTCACATCTGGAAGCTTTCCTACACTGGTCTCTCCCAGACTTGATCCATTCATGAGATTCAAACTCCATCTACTTGGCAATCCAAATACTCTGATAGCACATCCCCAGATCATGTAGAATACTTTTCGTTAAGTAGTACAAGAGGGAGGTTGGTGGATCTCATGGCTTCTAATGATACTTTGCTACAAGTTCGGAGAGAACTGGAAAACAATATAGTTCTTTCTAGAAATTCTAGAAGCTCCATGTAGCAGTAGGATCCTTTAGCTGCCTCCCTCTCTTCCTCTCTCATTATAATCCCTTAATGTCGTCAGCATGAAATGTCTGTTTTCATAGGGAATCATCTTGTCTTCAACCTCTTAGTATTTCTGAAAAACTAACTCTATGTAGTTTTGTGGCTTATATCAGCACATAAGCTTCTCTCTTCTTCTCTCCCCTTATAGACTGACAGCATCCCCCTATAGACAGACAACATCTTCCTATAGACCCTCTTCTCTCCCCCTGTAGACAGACATCATCCCCCCATAGGCAGACAGCATCTTCCTATAGACCTCTTCTCTCCCCCTGTAGACAGACATCATCCCCCCATAGGCAGACAGCATCTTCCTATAGACCTTCTTCTCTCCCCTATAGACAGACAGCATCCCCCTATAGACCTTCTTCTCTCTCCCTATAGACAGACAGCATCCCCCTATAGACAGACAGCATCTTCCTATAGACCTTCTTCTCTCCCCTTTAGACAGACAACATCTTCCTATAGACCTTCTTCTCTCCCCTATAGACAGACATGTTCCTATAGACCTTCTCTCCCCTATAGATAGACAGCATCCCCCTATAGACCTTCTCTCCCCTATAGACAGACAGCATCCCCCTATAGACAGACAGCATCTTCCTATAGATTTTCTTCTCTCCCCTATAGACAGACAGCATCCCCCTATAGACCCTCTTCTCTCCCTCACAGACAGCATCTGCTTGCTGTTATATCGATGATGTTTACCAGAAGATACAGTACTCAAGAAAGAAACCCAGGTCATACCTTATAAACACTGTTTGATGAGAAGCAACGAGGAGGGGAAAATCTTCATACCAGAATGAGTTTTCAGAACTGTGACTAGCCAGCTAGAAGGAAGCTTTTTGCCTCTCAAAACCTTAGTTTATCCTCTATAAAACAAAGTATAGAAACAAACTGTCTCCATGCTCCCTTTTTTTTTGCTTCAAAATGCTATTATAAAATTCCAATGTACAGTGCTCTTTTATTTATCAGTCAACTCTAGCCCCTCTCCTTAACAATAAGTGAATGCCTGCAAAAGAAAAATATGGTAAAATATCAATAATAAATATATGAGAAAATATTTATGAACATATATGAGAAACACATATGGCCAATAAATATGTGAAAAGATGTTCAACTTTACTAGCAAATCAGGAAAAGTAACACCTTTACTCCCAGCAGAAGTAGGCAGATCTCTGTGAGTTCAAGGCCAGCCTTGTCTACATAGAGAGTTCCAGGACAACCAGGGCTGCACAGTGAAACCCAGGCTCAAAATAAAATTTCAGACTAAAGTGAGATGCTATCTCTCCTCCGTCAAACTGATAAATTTTAAGAGATGAATGCGGATGTGGGACGTGGAAATTAATTCAACAGGGACAATTTCATATTATTTACCAAAGTTATGAAGTATCACTGGGAGGGGGGATTAGAAACGACCATACTCAAACTTGTTTTCTACAGGACAGTATGTTAGAATCTGTTTTGCCCAGAGACAGATTAAAAGCACATAGCTACATAACTTCTCTTTGTAAATCTGCTCCTAGGGCTTGTGTTGAAAGAAAGAAAGAAGAAAGGAAGGAAGGAAGGGAGGGAGAAAGAGAGAAAGAAAAGAAAGAAAGAAAGAAAGAGAGAGAAAGAGAGAGAGAAAGAAAGAAAGAAGAGAGGTTAGCTCCTCTGTCACCCAGAAACTGTAATTTGCATCTGGCATCATCCCTGAGCACGGCTTTCCTCCTCCCTCTCACACCTGGGTGGTGTTGCAAGGTGAAAGTTCATTTCTCTGCCTTCTTTGCCACCCTTTGAACACACCCCAAGAGATATCCTATAAAGGTATGGCCTCTGAGTTGATGTCTTCTTTCTCACCTAAGTCAAACATGTAATCCAGGCTGAGAAATGGGATACTCTGAGCAATGGGAGGAGCCCACATGTCTCCCTTACAGGTAACCTCTACCCAATCGTCCATATTTCTTAGGGTCTAAACAGGGAAGGGGTGAGGGAAATTCCATAGTACAAGGAAAACAAGCTCATTAGTATAGAGAGAGCTATTTGTCTTCAAGTCTAAACAAGACCTGGGTTCTGAAGAGGGGGGCACTGCCTGATGAAGAAATCGGGGTGCTCAGGGGAATCTCAATTCTTCCAAGATAATGCACTTTAGAATACAGGAGAGGAGGGCCCAAAAAGTTTCAGAGACTAAACATTTCTGACACAAAACAAAAACTTTCTTTGCAAGCATACAGGTTTTCCAAACACATTAAAATGGAACTAGAAAAACAAATGCTAGATTGAGCCCATCCACTTTTTATGGTGGAAGTTTTGCTGACCTAATTTTTTTTAACATACTCATCTCTATATAAATGCAGATATAAATATAAGATTGTCTAACTAAAAGCAATGGGAAAACATGTTTAAGAAAATAAACTACATACAGATATTAGATTGAATGGTTAATCCCTAAATACACACACAGGTACAAACATACAGAACTTGTCATACCAGGGACTAAAAACCCTGAACATTCTGGATGGTAAGCATTTTCTCCAGGAGCCCAGTATTTTCTCAGATACAATCTCTTGTCTACACTTGACATTCCCAGGATGTTCCTAGAGGCAGCCACTGTTCCCATATTCCAACAATGAAGAGTAGAACTTGAAAAACCAAGCCAGCTTGCTGAAGGTCACAGGGTCCTGAAAATACGACAGGTCTGCAGGCAGGCTATACACAGGTTTGCCCTGCAAGTCTCTGGGGTCAGCAGCACAGACAGAACATCTCTATCCAGGGCATTTCTATAAATGTTCAGGATGGATTCTGTTGTGGATATTTTCTTTCTCTAAAGTACATGGCAATAGAGCTGTAGCTTTGCTTTTAAGAAGGCTCTTTGATGCAGAGAACTCAAAACTGGTTTGCCCAGACTCCTAGTTCAAAAGGTGGGAGGAAGTGAAAACCAGGGGCCCAAGGCCTGCCAGCAGAGCCAACTTACAGCAAAATCTAGTCACTGACTTCTCAAACTGTCCCAACAAGGGTGTCAGATTAATCCCCACACTAAGCATAAGCCGGAACTTCACATTCAGTGTAAACAGAAAGCCACCAATGAAATCCCGAGGACAGTTTTTCAGTGACTCCTAAAATTCATTGCTTCTTCATCCCTAAAAGGTCACTAGAGATCTAGCCCCACCTCTTGGCCCAATTTGTACTGGATGAGTACTTGTCAGGGAAGGTGTCATGTTCTCTCTCTCTCCCTCTCCCTCCCCTCCCCTCCCTCTGTGTGTGTGTGTGTGTGTGTGTGTGTGTGTGTGTGTGTGTGTGTGTGTTTCAAGACAGGATTGTTCTGCATAGCCCTGGATGTCCTGGAACTCACTCTGGTAAATCAAGCTGGCCTCAAAACTCAAAGATTCACCTGCCTCTGCATCCCAAGTGCTGGGGCTACAGATGTGCACCACCGACTGCCTGCCCCATTACTCTGCTTCTCTATCCAAAATAATTGGGCATGTTTCTCTCTTCTATACCCTTTCTAACCTACTCCAAACACCTCTCATTTTATTTGCTATCTCCTCCTGGAAGCCTCCATCTTCCCCTGCCATAGAACCTAAGACAACATCTTACACTTGATTACCTAGTAGCTTCGGCACCGCCCCCCCATAGGACCATGAAATCACGTGGGCCTGGACCTATCTTTAGTATACCTAGCAAAGTGTTCAGGTGTAAACAACTGATCAAGTGAGTATTTGAAATCAGTTAACACAGCTTTGATTAGGGCAGGCCTGCTACGGACACTGTAGCCAGATCAAGAACTTAGGCCATCTGCCTTGTTCTTAATTATAATCTATTTCTCCACAGTAATTTTTATATATGTAGATTTTTTTTATGTAAGCACAGATAGAGGGGCTGACATTGAAGTGGCTTTGAGCTAGAGCAGGATGTCTGTCTCTATGCTCCCATCAAGGCTTCTGCAGTGTCAGATTCAGGGCAGGTCTTACAGCTGCTCCTGTATAAGAATAAATAGACACGAAAAGATTCTCTGCTGCAAAAGAGCAGCAGACCTGCCAACCTAAGACAGCCCTCAAGGAGATTTCAAAAGCTATTATGAATATTGAGAAAAGCAGGAGGAAGAGATCTTTGTTTCTTTGTCCTTGATCTCAGAAGAACCACAAATAATGCAGCTTTTATCACTTTAACATCTCACATGCACTACTACCCCCACACCAGCAGCCTCTGATACCATTACCCCCAACATCATAATCCCTGACACCATCACCCCAAATGTCTTCATTCTCTAACACCATTAGCCCCTCACACCATCACTCCCTCACACCATTACCCCACTATATACACACCATCACCCCCATACATAGCACCACCACTACATATACCATCACCACGCAACATCATCCCCAACATATACACCATCACTCCCACACACCCCAAATACCTCACCACCCACACATACATGCACACACACACACACACACACACACACACACACACACACACACACCATCATCCTGGCTCTCAAAGTTGGTCCGTGGATCAGTACCGACTATAGAGCCTGAGGACTTGCTGGAAATGCAAATGTTGGCCCCACCCTAGATACACTGAACCAGAATCTCTGGGGTTTGGGGCTGGCCACCTGTGTTTTCTCAAGCCCTCCAGGTGACTTTGATTCATGCTCAAAGTTGAGCGCCACTGCCTGCCTCTTTATCTTTACAGCACTTGCTGCAAGCTGGGTTCTCTTGTTTATTTATTTAAACACTTTAGTTCCTTTCCTTCCTCCTGGAAGGATTTCAGTTGCATGAAACAGAAACCTATATGCTCTCTGCAGCTTCTAGATTCTCATAAATATCCATCAAGTCAACAAACAATTCTTCCTATGTCTGCTTGTTTCCCCCACTTTCCCGGGAGCTGGCCCTGAACCATCCAGGAAGAAGTTGAACCTCCTTGTGAGTCATCTAGCCAAGCTCTGGTTATCTAAGTGAAAGATAAGGTTCCAAGGACAGGAGATGAGACGCTTGGCAGCAACTTTCTATCCCCTTTGCTAAGTCCCAAAGGCTGGAATGCTCTGAGCCCACCTCTTCAGACCTCACATGCTTGATACAGATTCATAGTGAGGACATCCTGTGGAACAGTCTCCCCATAGTCCTCTCTTCCTCCAAGAATTCAGGCACCCACGAAGACATAGCCAGGGAGGTAGGAACCAGCTGTCATTAGGATATACACAATTGGATTTGGAGGTGCCAGAGCAGTGGAGTTTAACAGTCTCTCCTTAGTAGGCTGAAGGAATACGAAAAAAAGACTTAGAGAATGAATCTTCCAAGGTTAAACAGTGACCCTTGACCTCTGACCCAACTCTCACCCCAAAGCCTTTTTTTGGGGGGGGGAGGTTACACTTTTTTGTTGTTGTTATTGTTGTTTTATTTATTAAGACAAGGTCTCACAATGCAACGCTGGATGGTCTGGAACTTGCTGTATAAACCAAGCTGACTTTGAACTCCTGGCGATCCATCTCCCTCTGACCCTTGAGTGTTGTGATTAAAAACCAACACTGGGCTAGAGAGATGGCTCTGCAATTAAGAACACTGGTGCACCTCCAGAAGTCCACCCACAAAGCAGCTCACAACCCTCTGTAACTCAGGCCTGAAGACTAGATGTTCTCTTCCCGCCTCCAGGGGCACCAGTCACAAAGTATATTTCCCCCTATCAGATCATTCTTAGTGCACAAACATGCGAGCAAAACATATAGACACATAAGATCTACAAATGAACATTGTAGTGGTTTGAAAGAAAATGACCCCCAAAGAGAGTTGCGCTATTTGGAGGTGTGGCCTTGTTGGAGGAAGTGTGTCACTGTGGGGGCGGGCTTTAAGGTCTTTTTCTCAAGCTTCACTCAGTGTGAGTCAGTTGACTTCCTGCTGCCTTCTGGTCAAGGAGTAGCCAGCACTATATCTGCCTATACACTCTCATGTTCCTCAGCAAGTGATAATGGACTAAACCTCTGAAACTGTAAGCTATCACCTCAATTAAATGTTTTCTTTGTAAGAGTTGCCATGGTTATGGTGTTTCTTCACAGCAATGAAAATCCAAACCAAGACAGAAGTTGGTACCAGTCATTGGGGTATTGCTCTGATAGGCCTGACCATGCTTTTGTTTAGAGTAATGTGGACTTTGATACTTCCAATTAGGAAAGTGGTAGGATGCTTTAAGCATTGCCTAATGGGGCATATTCGTAGGAGCATGGAAGACAACAGTGTTGATAATGATTTAAAATATCAGGAGCTGGCTCAAGAGGCTTCAGAGAAGAATTTTAGTATGTTGCCTAGAAATTATTCTTATGATATTTTGTTGAAGGAAGAGTCTGCCTGAGGCTAAAGTGAAGAATTTGAGATTAATTCCATTGGCAGAAGAAATCTCAAAACAGCCTAGTATGGACTCTTGTGCAGATATTAGTAGTAAGTCTAAAGAAGATTTATAATGAAAAGAAGCAAGCTGAGCAAGAAAAAACATTTGACGAGAAAAGGGCCATCAGAAAGTAGAATGGAGCTAAATCCTATGTTCAAGGAGATAAATGAATTAAGAAGTGGAATAAAGGGAGTGTTGACCTCAGGGCAAGATTCTACCCAGCTAGATTTCCAACTTATGAAAAGGAACCAAAGAAAAGCTTAGAGCTGGGCATGGTAGGGCATATCTTTAATCCCAGCACTAGGAAGGCAGAGGCTGGTGGATCTATGAGTTTGAGGCCAGCCTGGCCTATGGAACAAGTTTCAGGACAGCCAAGTTTAGGCAGTGAAAGACAGGAAACTGGTAAAGATGTATTTGAATGAAGGGGCCATGTTCTAGCTGGAGCTAGCAGCAGATCTTAGCAGCTTTGGCTATGTGGTTCTGGATTTAGAGTTATGGACAAAAGAAAGGAGTTATGGAATACAGTCACGAAGGCCAGGCATGTGCCAGGGGTGTACCTAAAAGAAGGCCTAGTATGAAGCTGTGAAGTTGAAGCTCAGTGCCTTGGAGGACCCAAGATGTTAGAGATGCCAGGGCTGTGGGATACTTGCATAGGAGAGCTGCTAACAGGGAATGGAACCATATCAAGAGAAAGAAGCGTGTTCCATTCAAAAAAGCTGATCAGAATTGGAGATGTAGAGAGCGTTTTGACATTGGATATGGAGATGCAGAGTTTGGAGTTTGCATAACTCATTTTTGGTCTTGCTTTGGTCCAGCATTTCCTCATTAGTCTCCCTTTCCTGTGTGCTGGAATAGTAATGTATATCCTATGCCATTATATGTTGGAATTATATGATCTACTTTTCTTTTTTTTTTCTTCCTTCTTTATTTTGTATTTATCAAAAACAAAAACACAGTAAAAAGAATTTAAAATGTGGAAGAGTTAACAATAACTATACAGAGGATAAGAATGATAGGCATGGCTTATCAAGGGAAGAAATACAAATAAGATTGCTACACCTATATTTTCTTTGTGTTCATCTTTCCCTCTGAATTTTTTTTTCATCCCTGTATATGATCTACTTTTCTATTTTGATTTTTATAGGTGATTACAGCTAAGAGATTACCATGCATCTCAGGAGAGACTTTGGACTTTGAAATAAGTTTGGGAGTGTTATAAACTATGGGAACTTCTGAAGTTGAACCGAATGCATTTGTGCATTATGGTATGACTATAAGTCTTTGAGGGCCAGGGAAGAGGATGTAGTGGTTTGAAAGAAAATGGCCCCCAAAGGGAGTGGCACTACTAGAAGGTGTGGCCTTGTGGGAGGAAGTGCATCATTGTGGGGGTGGGCTTTGAGGTCTTTTCTTCAAGCTTCCCTCAGTGTGACAGTCACTTCACTTCCTGTTGCCTGCAAGATGTCGGACTCTCAGCTACTCCAGCACCATGTCTGCCTGCCCACCAGATGATGACAATGGACTGAACTTCTGAAATTGTAAAGGCTTCTTGAATCTATAGCTTTCTCCCTTCTACCTGCCCACCTGGCCTGAGTCCACCATATCTCTCTTACTGGATTTACCCTGGGCCTTCTTGGGACTTCATATTAAGCCAGGCTGTGGAGCATCCTCACAGCCTTCCCAGCACCTCACTGCCAACATGGTAACTACTTTGGGGCTGTCCTGTCACTCAGTTTCTATAGCTCCTTCTGCATCAGCCAGCGGCTGACTCTGCCCTCTGTGCTAATCATCAGGCCACTCTTTTCCACGTCGAAGAGAAAGTAGTTTTCCAGTTGCTCTACCAAAAAGGATGGAGAGAGAAGGAATTCCAAATAGCTTTCCTGGTATATTTCCTCTACCTTCCACATTTCCACTACTCCCGAGTCACACCAAGTGACAACCAGAGGAGGTGGGCTACTACAGCAGGTGACATAGAAATGTCACTAGCCCCAGGAGACTGAAAACATACCCCCATCCCTGTAGACCCTGCAGCAAGCCCCAGCTGCCCACAAAGGTCAATATGCCCTCCCTCTGCCTCTCTGATGATGCTCCTATAACCCCTCCCATATGAAGCCCACTTTCACCTGAGCCCTGAGGCTTCACTACCTGCAGCATGGCCCCAGGTAAACAGGAGGGAGACCCACTTAGTACATCTTTTTTTCCTGCCCCCACTGTGCCTCCTGACAAAGTGAAATGAAAAAGAAAAAATGACATGTAGTAGGATTACATAAACCCACAGTTACAAAGTTCACATGTGTGAAGAAATGCCAAGAGACAGAGTAAGACCTCCTAACAGTAACAGTACTGCGCTATATAGAGTTGCCCTTCTGCTTCATGAGGTGGCTTTAAACCTAAAAAGTATAGAAATGCTGGAATGAGTTTAGGTATGTAGGCTAGAGGCAGCTGTCCTCCCATCATGGAGTTTTTAAAACTTTATTAGGTTCAAAGAAAGCCACTGCATCCCCGAGCTAAAAATGTAGGAGGGGAGGAAGCATAGCATCGGAGTAGTACAGAGAAAAGAGAGGACCCTGGGCAAAAATCAAAGAGTGGGAACACCTGCCACTGCCAATCAAGAGTCAGCCCAGACTTTGGGAAGCTGGAGCTCCCAGCTGCTGTCCAGCTCAAACATGCCTGGATGCTCATTGTGGACACTGGGTAATCACCCTGTGACTCATGCCATCAGTAATCGGGCAACTTGGGCAGGAATGAAAATCATCTAGGGTAAAACGTGTGGGGGAAAAAAACCAAGATCGAAAACTCAAAGCATACAGACAGATAAGAAAGTGACATGACAGCCCAAGCCACTGTCCCAGATGCTGCCAACCTTTACCCCTGAAGTGGAGGAAAAAACCAAGCTCTCTGGACCACACTGCTGTCTCCAGGAGTCCCCATGCCTCACTGATGTCCACCCTCGAACTATCAGGCTGTAGCACCTCTCACAGCCTGGGCCAGGTGCAGTCAGAGCATGCCTGTAGTCTAGGTAACCCCTATTGCCTCCCCCCGCCCCCAAATCCTGTGATTCCCACACAGGATCCTGGTTGCAACATTAGGTTAAAGATCAGAAGCTGCCTGGTAAAAATCTCCCAAGGATCAGCTGTACCTTAACTGGCAGATAACCCCAGGAAGGAAAGAAAACACTTGACAGTGCATCTGAGGTGGCCTTCCTCCTAACAGCCTGGCTCACGAAGGCCCCTAACCAGTCTTTCCAGTACTGAACCCCAATTACAACTGGATTAACGGAATCTTAAGATTTTTTCCAAAATAAACAACGATCCCATGCTCTATTGTCCAGCACATTACTTCACCATCTAACTTATTTTTAGTAAAATAAACCACTGGCTATTTAGATGATATGAAAGGGAAACTCGTAGGATTCCAGATTGCTCTCAGAATCAGGGTTTAGTATCCACCAAGCAGACCCAAGACATGTTGACTTACTGAATCAGCCCTGAGCCCAGTCTTGGCAAGGAGGAAACAGATTGTGAACTCTTTCCTAGGGGACCCAGCTTTGTCCTCTAGCCAAAACACTTACTGGACCCAGAATCTTTAAGAATCCCACCCAAAGGACTGCAGAGATGGCTCCGGGGTTAAGAGCACTGACTGTTCTTCCAGAGGACCAGGGTTCAATTCCCAGCAACCACATGGCAGTTAACAACTGTCTGTAATTCCAAGATCTGACACCCTTACACAGTTATACATGCAGGCAAAACACCAATTCACATAAAACAATAAAAAAAATATTTAAAAAAATCATTTAAGAATCCCATCAAAACACTCACAGGGAGGATTTGTGGCCAGATTTTACTGATTTAGAGGAAGCAGGAGCAGGAACCCCCAAACGGAACCCATGCTTTATAGAGCTAGCAACAGGGCTTCAAAAGCAAAAGCAAAGTTCAGCAAAGAGAACAGAAATACCTTTGTCATTGACTCCCAAATACCTCAATGTGGTGACGCTTTAGGTGGAAGAGGACAAGAAGCTGAGGTTCCTTAGAGGAAGGTGTAAAGAATGGAGCAATCGCTGTGGCTGTGGGTTGGGACAGGGATTGTGGGACAAAGAACTTGAGTAGGATCTGACTCAGAACAGAAAACAGCTGTGGTTCCTCAGGTCTTCACATACTCTCTCTGCCCCTGTCTCCTTCCACACAGTCCCCTGGGCAATCTCACCCACAGCTTCAACTGCTACCTGCAGAGCATGACTCACAGGCCTTATCTCCAGACTCTATCCTCAGCTAGGTTCCAACTAGGCTATAATTTCTTTTACTGTTCCAACTAGCTATCCCAATTCTCCACGTTCCTTCCCTCTCCTGCCCATGCTGCCTCTGGTTCTTCCCTTCCTTCTCCTCATCTAAAAGGTGATACCTAAACCAGACCACCTGGACCTCACTCTGACTTCCTCCTCCTTAGCCACATGCAAAACCAACTGGCTATATTGTCTGCCATCTTCGCACCCCCAGCATCACCATTCCCCCAGCCTCCTAGACTCCAGCCTTGGTACCCGCTGAGCTTTCATAGCAGGTGGGTCTTGTTAAAACAGCCCTTCTTCAGAAGGGATCATTGCTGATGAATGCACACAAAACCCTCTATCTCAAAGAGATCCACAAACAAAAAGGCTTATACTGTGCCCCAAGGCCCTGAGCTTTTGTGTGCAGATCATTTTAAAATGATGATTTTTAAGAACTCATCATGTTCTTAGCAAGACTAGTTGAGAAAGGCTGCCAGATGGTGTCTGTTGTAAGTGACACCCATGGGTAGGCCACCCTGCTTGGAATAACCCCCTTCCGTTTCCTGCCCCTGCCTCTACTCACCAGTAATTAACTTTGGCTCAGCACAGGTGACTTTCAAGATGAAGCCTATGATACTTCCAGCCTTTAACTTAGCAAGTTTCACTCAGGTTTGGACCAGTTGAGAGCAACTAGATGGATGGCTCCCTCACCCTCCTCAGTGTCAAGACTCTTGACCTGATAGTGACCCTCCACCTGCAGCAATGTTGTTCCTCGGGGAATATTTGTCAATGCATATAAACATTTTTCATGGACATAACCTGGCCAGAAAAGGGTTGTTTAACACTAGAACTTACTGAGTGGGGGTCAGACAGACCATGAACATCCAAAAATGCAGAAAGCGGGATTCATCACATAGCACTCTACAGCCAAAAATGTTGTAACTGGACACCTGAAGTTCAGCCTTCACCCACAGACACCCCAACAGTTCTCTCTTCTCCCTGAAGGGCTCTGGTAGATTATCATGTCACTGTTGACCTCTCAGCCCCTTCCTTGAGCTCCTTAATGGTCACTGTTGTCCCTTTATGCGACTATAATATCCCAAACCCTAAGGTCTCAGTGACTAATATGTAAAGAAACAGCCGCAGTGTTGGATGGAAGCCAAGAAGTAATGCTACAATGCATCAAAGAACCCTGCCCACACACCAATGCCTACAAAGTCTCTTATTGACACTGCCATTAGTGGCATGTAACGGATAGACAGATTGCCACGGCCTGCAAGATGTCTCAACAGAATTTGTCTCCCAATCCTGATAATCAGAGTTAGGTCCCTAGAACCCACATAAATGTGAGAGGAGAGGAAAAGCTAAAAAAAAAAAAAAAGATGGTCCTTTGAGCTCCACACACACCCTGGATGCAGGTCTTAGACACACATACACACACAAACATGCACACACAAATATGTTTTCACAAGGAAGGATTTTCAGACATCAGGGCTAACACAAACACACATAAAACTGCCTGTAACTGCCAGAGACCTTCACAGGCACCTAAATTCAAATACACAAACACGTACACATAATTAAAGTGGTTTTTAAAAATAATAATAATAATTACATCTTTAAAAACTGATTTTCAGACTTGGCTGCTCTTTGGTTCAGCTTTCTTAATAAAAACAGCTAATAAAGTATAGTGCTCACACCTTTAATACCAGCACTTGGGAGGCAGAGGCTGGTGGATTTTTGTCAGTTTGAGGCCAGCCTGGTCTTCGGAGTGAGTCCCAGGAAATCAAGGGTTAATAGAGAGAGCCTATCTCAAAACAAACCAACAAAAACAACAAGGCAAAAGTGGAGGAGGTAGTTCAGTGGTGTAGTGTTTATCTAGAATGCCTGAAGCCCTGGGTTCAGTCCCTAGTACACACACACACACACACACACACACACACACACACACACACACACAAATATTGTCTTGACTTTTAGTATCAGCTTGATACAACTTAGAATCATCAATAAAGAAAAAACCTCAACTGAAGAATTGCCTCAGTCAGATTAGCCATGTGAAGCCTTGTCTGTGAGAGACTGCCTTGATTGACAGTTGATGCAGATGAACCCAGACCATGATGAGCAGCATCCCTAGATAAGTGGACCTGGGCTAAAGGAGAAAGCTTGCTGAGCATCAGCCAGACAGTCAGACAGCCAGCATGACTTCTGCTTCAAGTTGCCTGAGCTCCTGCCCGAAATTCTCAGTGATGCCTCATGACCTAGAAGCGTGAGCCAGATAAACGCTCTCCTTCCCAAAGTTGCTTGTGAGATGAGTATTTTATCAAAGTCACAGAAAAGCAAACTAGAACAGAAATCGGTACCAAGACCGTGGGGTGTTGCTATAAGGGACCTGGCCATGTTGTTTGCTGGAAGATTGTGAAAATATTTGAAACACTGAGCCATTGGGCACTCAGAGTTTAGGTGACTCTTCTGTGGGAGCTTGGAAGCTAATAACTTTGAGAAATTGCAGACAATAGAAGCCTGGCTTGTGACATTTCTCAGAGAAACAAAGGCTCTATCAGGAGGATATTTGTGTGATTCTTTGAATTAAGAGTCTGTGGTTGCAAGAATCAGCGGTGGTTAACAAGAGACTATTACCACCATTGAAATGAAACTTTCTGTCATTTCCTAGGACAATGGATGCTGGTCAGCTGCAGCTGCAAAATCAGCTGTGATTAATAAAAGATCAGCATTGCTGGAGTATAAACTTCTGTGCCTCACAGGGCCAGTGAGGGAGGATTTCCTCCAGATCAGCACACAAAAGCTGTAGTCCAAAGGACCAAGGCTGACAGCAGAACTTGGCAGATGATGTATACAAGCCTCCCATGCGGTACTGCTTTTAAAGACGTGAAGGGGGGGCTGGAGAGATGGCTCAGTGGTTAAGAGCACCGTCTGCTCTTCCAGAGGTCCCGGGTTCAATTCCCAGCACCCACATGTCAGCTAACAACTGTCTGTAGTTCCAGTTCCAGGCAAACACCAAGGCAAATAAATAAATAATAAATAAATAAAGTTTAAAGACATGAAGGGGTCATGTAGTGAAGCTGAGACTTGACACCTCAATGCAGTACCGGAGCTCCTGCCTCCGAGAGGCCCTGAGAGGCCACTGGTTAAGATGAAGCCTTGGTTGCTGTATAGACTCTAGGATACTAGAGATGCC
The DNA here is from genome assembly GCA_004025045.1 of Sigmodon hispidus. Taxonomy (NCBI): domain Eukaryota; kingdom Metazoa; phylum Chordata; class Mammalia; order Rodentia; family Cricetidae; genus Sigmodon; species Sigmodon hispidus. The sequence goes on along the minus strand of PVIH01000725.1, from coordinate 225,932 downwards.
AGGACCGTGAGATATCTACTAAGGACAGTAGCAAGTGTGGAATAGAGCCATCCTTAGTCTGCATGTGTGTACTGTAACTGGCAGAGCTGGAGAGGTGAGACTACCCAAGCCTTGTGGAGCCCAGAAGAGTATGAGTGAGCCTCAGATGCCGGACAATGAACTATGGGATTTTATTTACACTACTAATGTGAAGATAGGGGTGGGGGTGCTTTAGCTTGATTGCTTCTATGCTCTGGTTCTTTCTTTTGGAATAAGAAGTATGTAACTTTTTAAAAATTATTTTTATCTTACAGGAGTCAACCATCTGTAACTCCAGTTTTAGGATATCTGCACCCTCTTCTGGCTTCCATGGTCACTAAGCATGCATGTGGTAGACATAAACATAGCAGGCAAAACACTGATACTCATAAAATGAAAACAAATTCTTTTGCTAAGCTTGTGGTATATTTTATATTATGATATTAATGTGAGGTCTTAGAGACAAAACAAGAATGAAAAGGTTATGGTTTAATGGCGATGTGTTTGTGTGTCAAGTTCACAAGGAGTAGGGTGAACATGGTTTAGTTTTTGTTATTGTCAATTTGACACAATTTAAGAGTCTTTTGGAGCTGGGCAGTGGTGCATGCCTTTAATTCTAGCACTTGGGAGGTAGAGGCAGTTGGGGCATTATGAGTTTAAGGTCAGCCTGGTCTATAGAGAGGGTTCCAAGACAGCCAAGGCTATACAAAGAAACTCTGTCCCAAGAAAAGAAGAGAAAAAGGAGGAGGAGGAGGAGGAGGAGGAGGAGGAGGAGGAGTTATCACCTGGGAAAGAGGAACCTCAATTGAGAAATCACCTTGATCAGTTTAGCCTATGGCCATGTCTATGAGAGATTGTCTAGACTGGTGAATGGGGATGGCTCAGCCTACTGTGGGCAGCACCATCTCTAGCAAATGGGCCTGGGCTGTGTAGGAAAGCTAGCTCAGCATGAGTCACAGAGCAAACCAGTAAGCAGCATTCCTCCATGTTTTCTGCCTCAAGTCCCTGCTTTGAGTTTCTGCCTTGATTTCCCTCAGGTATGGACTGTAACCTGGAAGAATAAGATGGAATAAACACTTTCGTTCATAAATTGTCTTCACTCATGGTTTTTGTTACAGCAACAGATAACAAACTAAAACAAATGTTTTTTTTTTAAACACTTTTTTTTATTTTATTTAATTATTTGCCTTGGTGTTTGCCTGGAACTGGAACTACAGACAGTTGTTAGCTGCCATGTGGGTGCTGGGAATCGAACCCGGGTCCTCTGGAAGAGCAGACGGTGCTCTTAACCTCTGAGCCATCTCTCCAGCCCCACAAATGTATTTTTAAAAACCAAAAAAAAGTAAAATAAAACAATAGCCAGGTGTAACACAAGCCTTTAATTCCAGCATTCAGGAAGCAAAGACAAATGAATTCCTGTGAATTCATCCTGATCTATAGACAGAGTTCCAGGACAGCCAAGGCTACATAGAGAGACCCTGTCTCAAAATTAACTAGTTAATTAATTAATTAACAGAAGGTGATCTGGATTTCCAGGCATGATGGTATATATGTACAATCCCAGTTACTCAAGAGGCTGAGGTAGGAGGATTTCAAGTTCAAGTCCCACTGTGTCTCAAAGAAATCAAATAATCCATAAAGCTCTCTTCTGCAAAGTGAAGCTAATAGTACCTATTTCATATGATCCAGGGAGTATTTAAAGGCAAGCATGTGCATATAATGAACTTGACCTAGAGCTAAGTACCCACTGCCTGGGAGGACAGTCCACATCACTGTTCAGTTACATTTGTCCTCTGAGGCCTCTTGGTATCTAGCCAGGAAGCCCTCCTCTACAGAGAATTACCATTGCCTTAGAAGATAGCCATAGTTCTCATGGAAAAACTTTTCAGACTAGGCACTCCAAAATTTACATGCTTTGGACACTTTTAGTAAAGATAGAAACAAAACAGGAAACCAGGCAGGCCTCCTCCCAAAGGACTCAGCCTACACTTGTCAGTTTTGGTGCCCACACTGTATTATGGGGCCCATGCGTGTTGCACTATAAATAACATGCTCACCCAGGACCTTGGATAGCACAGGAATGACTGGCTCACTGAAAGGACTGGAAGAATGTATTATAGATATGTAAGCATATCCGCAGGATGGTTGTGAGTTTCCATAGCAAACTGGACCACACAGTGATGAAAGAAGGAAACTTCATGTGTAAACATGTCTCAATTTTAAAGTGTTTTCTCTGAATTGTTTGATTCATAAACTCAAAGGGCCCCTCCTAAGCATGTTAGGATCACAGAAGTAAATGAACACTGCTGTGGAATAATCTTTTTGTGCACTGTAAAAATGTGTCTTTGCCAAGGCTCCTTCTGATTGGTTTAATAAAGAGAGGGATGACCAATAGTTAGGCAGGAAGAGGTTAGGTGGGACTTCTGGGCAGAGAAAAAAGAAAAGATGAATCTAGGTTCAGGGGAGACATCAGAGGAGATGGAGAGGAAGCAAGACATGCAGGAGGAAAGATAAAAGTCACAAGCCATGTGGCATCACATAAATTAATAGAAATAGGTTAGTTTAAGTTGTAAGAGCCACTTAGAAACAAGTCTAAGCTAAGGCTGAACTTTTATAATTAATTATGTCTCTGTGTCATAATTTGGAAGCTGGTAGTACAGAGAAAAGCTTGCTACAGAACACATTAGAATACATCAGAAAAGGACTAACTGAATGGGGGAGGGTTAAGAAAGGAATTGGGGGCATGGTGGTGCATACCTTTAATCCTAATACTCTAGAGACAGAAGCAAGAGGCTCTCCAGGCCAGCAGAATCACATAGTGAAACTTCATCTCAAGAAAAAAGAAATACAGTATATACTGCTTGGCCCTAAGAGAAACCATAAATGATTCTTAACCCATACAGATTCCCTAAAAGGCACAGGGCTCAATTCATGGTACTTCTGTTCATCTCTGGAGTCAAGAGTTCATATATATACAGCCAGCAGATGACCCTCAGATCAGTTTTTTTAGGAACTGATTTATATGCTTAAACAGTGCCCTAGTCTTTTATTCAGATAAACTAGCTCAAACTTCCAAATGCTCTACTTTCATTATTAAGATAAAAACTGGAATCTGTAGTGCCTGGTTCACAGCATAAGAACAAATATTTTAGGCAGCTGGGAACACTGGGACATTCCAAAAGCATCAGCCTGGCTTGTGTGGGTAAAACTTGAGCCTTGGCACATGTATCAACAGAACATACATTTGATGCATTTTCAACATCCTGCCTGCTCCACTGCAATCTTAGGGCCCCTGGCAATGAGGACAAAGGCATGTGACCTAACCTCAGCCAATCAGATACACCTGCATGACTTCTAGTAGTGTTCTGAAAAGTTCCAAAATGGAATATGTAGTCAGAGAATTTGTAGGAATGTGGATCAGGGACACAGCTTTGAAATGCTTCTGGATCCTCACATACTAAATAGATAAAGCAGCAAGATAGCAAAAGTAAACTACTGTGGACAATTAAACACAATTAGACATTTATTTCATTGCTATGGTTTAGATCTGTAAGCCCCCCCCCAAGACTTGCTGTTAAAGGCATGGTCTCAAGCCATGGTTCTACCAGGGATAGATAGCAAGGCAGAAAGAGACTACTGGTCTACCAGTGGTTTCATTCTAGACAGCACAATGTCAGACAATGGTAGTCCTTACACCTCTACCTAAAGGATTTGCCAAATATAACAAAGATATGCTACACAGCAAGTTCCCTCATGCTCTCACCCTATTTAGGTTATCCTGTAGCTGGACCTCATTTTTTCAGCTCACATAAACCTAATGTGTTCTGGACCAAATATCTGACATTCTTGCTCTGGTATCTGAACACAGAGACTGGACACCAGTGTCTTAAGACATTTCTTGTCTTGCAAGCAGGTGAGATGACTCACTGAGTAAAGGGGCTTACTATGCAAGCCTAGTGGCTGAGTTTGATTCCAGAACCCAAGCAGAAGGAAAAAGTAGAAGGAAAGAATTGACTCCACTGATTTGTCCCCTGACCTCCACACACATGTCCCCACATATCTGTGCATGGGCGGGCACACACACACTTAAAAATTAAAGAAAAAAGCCATATCCAACAGTCAAAATATATCAGTGATGATCTGAATATGTATTCCGAAACTGATGTGTCAGGAATTTAATTTCTGATGTGTGAGTGTTAAGAGATGAGACAGACTAAGATGTGTTCAGGTCATGAGGGCTCCACATTTATGAATACAAGCATTTACATCATTATAAAGAGGGCTAGAAGTGTTGCTTTTCTCTCTTCTGCTCCTTTAATTTAGACATAGCATACCTCCATAGTCCATGGATGTACCATCTTGGAAATGCAGATCAGTCCTTACTAAGTGCTGGAACCTAAAACAGAGAATTTTTACAGTCTCCAGAAATTTTTGGAAATTTTTCTGTCCTTTATAAAGTACCTAGTCTCATATGTTTTGTTATAGCAACAGAAAATGGACTAAAACAACATATGAATTACCTTAAATTCTTTAATGTTTAGCTGGTCTTGGTGGCACATACCTTTGATGTGAAGCAGAGGCAGCAGGGCAGATGGATCTCTGTGAGTTCAAGACCAGTTTGATCTACATAATGAGTTCCAGGCCAGCCAGAGAAAAATATAATTCTGAGATCCGCTCAAAAATATATTCTATAATGTATTGCAATGGCCAAGCACAGAATCTGTCTATAAAGGTAAATGGATAAGTTCTAAAGTCTGGAAGGATTTCTGATCCAGGGCTTCAACAACCACCACCCACAGCCTTTTTAATGTCGTAGCAGAGTTCATGGAGACAGCAGGATATTTGAGTACTGGGATCTCCCTTGTGCAGAACATATAATAAATACATTTAATTTTTTTTTGTTTAGACTTCCTGGTCCAACAAACTGATATTCAAATGTGCTCCAAAACTATAAGAGACTGAAGAATTGCCTGATAAACTGGAATAATTTCCCATACAACCTAAAATCCAGAAGCTCTCATCTTTGGACATAGCTAGAGCTCATCTTTCCCTGTCATCATGGAAAGCTGTGAGACTCACATGTAAACATAAACACTCTGCACATGGATATTTGTAGTCAGAGCAAAGAGCATGTTGCCTGTGCTGAGCCCCAAATACATCCACTTTTCAGCTTCTTTTGCCCTACAAGGCTTAGGATGGACTTTTTTCCCTCAGGTTATGAATTCTCACTGAGAGAAGTCAAAAAGTAACTCCCCGTTACTGAGTGCTCTCTGGATTCCGGAAACTTTACATAAGTTATCTTCAGTGTGCACACCAACTCTTCAAGTTCTGGAGAGACTGTTGTGTAACTCACCCAAGGTCACACAGCCAGCGAGTGACAAACACACTTGAAATCCTAGTTTTCCTGACCCCAAAGTTCATGGTCTGTTCATTCACCAGACCAGGAGCTGATAAACTAAAGTTTATGGGGCAAATCTTGTTTGCTGCTTTGATTTTTCTACTGGCTATGAGGAAAACGAAACAATATTTTACATTTCAAAAATAGAAATATTTAAGAAAAATGATTATGACTTGCAAGAATTACATGAATTTTCTCGTCTTTTTTTAAACTTCTAAGTATCTGACAATAAGGCTTTATTGGAATATGGCTTTTGTGAGATATTTGTCCAATGTGTGTAGATATGTTGCTGTGATTGGTGTAATAAAAACCTGGCCAATAGATAGGCAGGAGATGGGGGACTTCCAGGACAAAGAGAGGAACTCGGGATGATTCTAGGTGCTCAAGGGAGACACCAACAAGACACAGAGGAAATCAGACATACAGAGTGAAATCAAGGTAAAAAGCCATGAGGCAAAATGTAGATTGTATAAATTGGTTAAGTTAAGTTGTAAGAGCTAGTGGGAAAGGCCTAAGCTAAGGTCCAGCTGTTATAATTAATAAGAAGTCTGTGTCACTATTTGTGAGCTGGTGGTCCTAAGAAAATTCTTACTCCATATGGCTTTCCTGCCTGTTTACATATCTGTGATTACTTTTATATTTCCATATCTGTAACAGAAACTGTAAGTTTAGCAAAATCCAATGTATTTTACTAACTGGACCTTTCCAGAAAGGGTTTGCCATGTTCAGCCCTAGACTCTATGGCCTCTACAGAATTCTTTAATAGATTAAAAAACAACAATGACAAGTAAATAAATAAATAAACAAATAATGAAAATAAAATAAAACAGAAGTCCACAAAGATTTAGTATGTAATAATTGTGCCCCAAACTGAGCTCCTATCCATAGTTTTGCTTAATAGAGTTCCAGTCAGCCAGTAAAGACTAAAACAACAGCTACCAAACACACCTCAAAGAGTCTGTCACTGAGAAGCAGGACCCCCAGCATTGCTCCACAAAACTGGCCACCCTGGCCCTGGCAGCCCTCAGACATGGTAGAAGGTATGGGAAACATTAGGCCAGAAAACACAAGCCTCCCAGTCCGTTATAAACTCTAGGGACTGCGCTGAGGAATGGATGAACAGCCTTAGGTTAGGAGCTGAAACAGTAGATGCCAATAAAATGCCTAAGAATTACTTTAGAAAGAGTTTGAATTTTTTCTAGTATAAAAACAACAGCAGCTAAAATTAAAAGTCTTAAAACTAAAGGAAGAATCTTTGAACTTTTTTTCTATAATCAAGCTCTACTTAGTGTTTGAAAATATCTGAGTCAGATGTGGTGGCACACACTTTTAAACCCAGCACAGCAGAGGTGGGAAGATCTCTGTGAGTTCGAGTCCAGCCTGGTCCATGTACTGTGTTTCAGGACAGCCAGAACTCCACTAAGACCCTGTCTCAAAGATTAATTAATTAATTTATTCTATTTAATTAAACAATTTTTATTTTTATTTTTTTAACTTTATTTATTTATTATTTATTTATTTATTTATTTGTGTTGGTGTTTGCCTAGAACTACAAACAGTTGTTAGCTGCCATGTGGGTGCTGGGAATCGAACCTGGGTCCTCTGGAAGAACAGCCGGTGCTCTTAAACGCTGAGCCATCTCTCCAGCCCCTAATTAAACAATTTTTAAAATTGAGACCATTAAACATTTTGATGAGAGAAGATAGCTAAACAATTCAGTAAGCAAGCATTGAGGTGCTCTGTTGGGAAGATAGTACAGCATTTTGCTGATTGACACAGATTCACAGGCTGGATGGCTTCTACCTTAGAGATTTACTGCATATCCTTGTTTGGTTATTTGTTTGTTTTTTGTGGGCCTTCTTTTTCATTTTGTTAAGTTTGGTTTGGTTTTTGGAGACAGGGATTCTCTGTATAGCCTGGCTGTCCTGGAACTCACAATGTAGACCAGGCTGGCCTTGAATGCAGAGATCCCCCTGCCACTGCCTCCCAAGTGCGGAGATTAAATGGGCATGCCACCATTGTCTCCTGGTTTTAAACCTGAGGGTTGACAGGGTTGCTTCAGAGGAAAAACTCTAAACAGACTAAACTAAATGAGGCTTACTGGGCAAAGACCATTTCACAACTAAAGCAGCATTCATAATGGAGAAAGGGAAGGAAAGCAGGCTGGCAGCAAACTAGAGAAATCACCTGGCATTTGCTTTATTGGAGAGTGGTGTGATCCACTGGATGCTTGTGATTGACTGATCATAGCTATTTGTAACTGGTTGAAGCTCAACTGTTTATGAAATGAAAATGATACTAAGTTGTATTTTGGGTTTTTCCTGGGAACTGTAAGTATGAAGATAGTCTCAGAGAAATGTTTTGCTGCTGTTTCCTGGTCCTTCCTCCTCTTCTCTTTTAGCTATATTTTATGACTGTTTTGCGTACACACACATACACTGTCTGGTTCTTGTGGAGGTCGGATGAGAGTATGTTATGTCCTGAAACTGGGGCTGTAGATGGTTGTAGGCCATTATGTGGGTGCTGGAACCAAACCTGGATAGTCTGCAAAAGCAGCAGTTAATGCTAAGCTATCTCTCCAGCCTCAGCTACCAGCTTAACTCTTTGATTTCAAATATTATTAATATCATTGCTCCATCCTCATCCTCAAAAGACATACCTCTACGGGTGTGTGTGTGTGTGTGTGTGTGTGTGTTGTATCTTGAACACAAGCATGTGCATATGTGCTCTGCATCCAAATTTCCCTTTTTATAAGGACATAAATCATATTGAATTATAGGAGCATGCTAATACAATGTAAACTTGTTTTAACTAATTACATCTTCAGTGATCCTATTTCCAAATAAAGTCACACTCCAATACCCATGGATTATGACTTCAGCATAAGAACTAGGGATGAGAGGTGGGGCAGAATTTATCCTTTAACAGTGAACGATTCATAGTGACCCTCCCGAGCTTTCTGTAATTGCCTCACGTGAAGAGAAGTAACGGTCCCTGAATCTCCAGGAAGTAGCCAGAGGGAATTAAAAAAAAAAAAAAATCCAGTGGAGAATGGCAAGATGGCAAGTGGTAAAGGGCTGACTCATCAAGGGCCCCTTAGAAAGCAGCTCAGTCACAAGAAGACACTGGAGTGTCTAGGGAGCCCCTCCCTCCTGATGACATCCATTGGGAAATCCAAGCTAGTCACGGCTGCTACTTAGCTGCACCGTCCCATTCTGAAAGGCACATGGGTGACAGGTCGCTGTGCCACACTCATGTTCCTAGAGAGCCAGCTGAGGCTCAGAAAGGGTAGTGATCAAGTCACCCTCTGGCTGTGTGGGAACCAGGACAGGAGCCCGGACAGATTCTTCTCTGCCTGGCACTCTCTCGACAGTACCTGCATCGCCCTGAGACTCCAAACTCAGCCTTTCAACACTAACTACAGGCTTTGACTCTAACCTCCCCTCAGAACCCCTGACCCACCTAAAGATGGGCAAGTCACCCCATAATCTTTCCAGGAGGCCCGGTGGCTGGGTAGCCTGTAATTTCCGTGACTCGAATCCCCCATTTCCACAAAGCATAGATGGGCTCCGGATGGGACAATTGCTGGTATTTAGGAGACTCTGGATTGGCTCGTCTGGGCTGATGGCTTCCCAACAGCCACAGTTCACAGAGGTTGTCTGGAGAGCTGGGTTTTAAAAGGTTAGAGGCAGAGTTTTGCTTCCCACCCATTTCCAAGGGCAGCCAGTGTGTCCACAGGGGTCCTGCGCATCTGAAAATGGACAAAATCACTAAAACTCTTCACCAATTACCTTTCCTTCAGCTTTCTGCCACGTAGCGCTCACAAGTAACATAATAAACCCTTTTTCTTGTTTTCTGTGAGGACAGTCTGAAGATGGTTAGCACAGATGACTGGTTAGCCTGAGCCACAGGGAGGGAAATGTAGGATGCTAATGTTGCTTTTTTTAAAAGGAGCATTACGGAGTATTAATAAACGCTCATTTTTCAGGGTCAAACACCACAATATGTACCTATCCCTAAAAGTGTTTGCAAAATAGGCAATAACTGCTCGAAATAGACAGTCCCTGAATGACTAATAAATAAGTAAAAACAAGAAATTAGAAAATTAACAACAGGAAAATAGAGGGGTGTGTGTGTGTGCGTGTGCGTGTGCGTGTGCGTGTGCGTGTGCGTGTGCGTGTGTGTGTGTGTGTGTGTGTGTGTGTGTGTGTATGTGTAGGCTGACAGAGGAGGGGGACCACACAAGAAATGTCCATGACTCAGTCTTGTCCTCATTGATATCCTTAGCACAGGAGGGTGGCTGGGCCACCAGCAAGCACAAGAAACAGACTCCTCTGGGTAAAGGAAACCTAGGGCTAGAGCTCAGGAGCTCTTGGGGAGTGGTCCACATCAGGAAATGGAAGGACTCTGGAGATGGATGGTGATGATTAAACTGATGGTTGCATAGCAACGCCGTACTTAATGACAATTAGATATAGACTTTTAAAATGGTCAACACAGAAGTGGGGGAAAGAGACTGTAAAGTGATAGAATGTACACACAAGGCCCTAGGCCCAGCCTCTAGTACTACCACCACACATGGATCTCAAAAAGGTAAGTTTTTGTTTTGTAATGTTATCAAAGTAAAAGATATACATTGAGTCTATATTTTACTTGGGTACTCAGAAGAAAAAGTAAGTTTAAGAAAGTCATACATAGCGTGCTGGTTTTGACTCAATGTTTTTCCTCCAGCTCTAGCTCTCTGTGTCTCAATGCAGTAATGCTTCTGCACAGCCATGAGGAGGAGTCAAGGGTTCAAGGGCAGGGCCAGCTAAAGAGAGCCAACTAGACCCAAGTTCTGGTTCAGTCAGGATCTGGGTAGAAAGAATGAAGCTTATCTTAACTCCTATAACTCCATGGATCCAATGCCCTCTCTGACTTCTACCAGCATCTTCATTCAGTAGGTGCACAGGCGTGCACCCATATACATGAGATTAAAATAAAAGACTGAAGCCTGGTTGTTGCCCTTAAGTTCCCTACTCTGTGTTATTCTGGGTATTTTTGAAAGAAAAGTCAAGTCCAAGTGTAAGAGGAATGCTTTGCAGATTCGAAATATACTGTTTACACTACATTTGTGTGTGGGTGTGTGTGTGTGATTATAAAAAGGAGAAATTGCCCCCCCTCCACTTGTGAAGCAGAGGCTGGGGGACCTATGTAAGTTTGAGGCCAGCCTGGTCTACAGAAGAAGGAGAAATTGGGTATAATATTTCATTACCTATGAGGCTCCTATGTTATGTCACATTTGTTCCAATTAATCAGGAATGTTAATTGGTAAAACATGACACGCCCCTTTCCTGTCCCATGATCTAAAGAAACAAAATGTGTGGAACTTAAATGTGCATTTCTAAAACAAGCATTGCTTAGATAAGCTGCTGCTTAAAAATCAATCAAACAAGCTGGGTGGTGGTGGTGCATCCCCAGCAATCCCCAAGGCCTCTTCATCAGCTACTGCCTCCAGGTTCCTGCCTTATTTGAGTTCCTGTCCTGACTTCCCTCGGTGATGGACCATGATGTGTAAACACAAGCATTTCTTCCCCAAGATGCTTTTGGTCATGGTGTTTCATCACATAATAGAAACCCTAACTAAAACAACATCTGTCCTTCCTATCCAAGGCTGACAACATCATTCTACCTTCAGACTGATCCTTTGTAGGTATCTCCTATCATTAAAATCATGCAGTTATTTGTGCATGTGACTGAGTGTGTGTGTGTGTGTGTGTGTGTGTGTGTGTGTGTGTGTGTTAGTTCGCTTTCTACTGCTGTGATAAAATAACATGACTAAAAGCAACTTTAGAGGTATCTTAGAGTTTTTAATGCTGTAAAAGGACTCCATGACCATGACAACTCTTATAAAAGAAAGAATTTAATTTCAGAGGTTTAGTACATTATCCTCATGGCAGGGAGCATGGTGCTAGAGAAACTGCTGAGAGCCCTACATCTTTCAGGCAATAAGAAGTAGACTGAGACACTCGGGGAGGTGGGTATCCTGAGCATAGGAAACCTCAACCCCACCCCAAAGTGACACACTTCCTCCAACAAAGCCACACCTATTCCAACAAAGCCACACTTCCTAATAGAGCCACTGCCTATGAGATTATGGAGGCCAATTATATTCCAACTACCATAGGAAGAGAGGGTTTCTTTGACTTACTCATTGCAATCATAGTCCAGCCCGTGAGGAAGACAGAGGAGAAGCTCAAGCAGGAACCCAGAGAGCGGAATTGAAACAGAGGCCTTGGAGATGCGCTACCTATCAACTAGTTTTTCATGGCTTATTCTATTTTATACAACCAGGATTATTCACCCTCAGGTAACAGCACCTACAGTGGGCTGTGCCCTCCTAAGTCAATAATAAATCAAGGAACTGCCACAGACACACCTACAGGCAAAGCAAATGGAAGCTGTTCCTCCACTGATGTTCCTTCTAGCCAGGTGACTCTGACTTGTGTCAAGTAGACAAAAATAACCAGCACATGCATGTATGTGTATGTGTGCATGCATGTGTGTATATATACATGTACATGTGTAAATACGTATGATGTGTGTATGCATGTGTGTATATATATATACATGTACATGTGCAAATATGTACACATGTGTGTATGCATGTGTGTATATGTACATGTACATGTGTAAATATGTACGCATGTGTGTATGCATGTGTGTATATATATACATGTACATGTGTAGATATGTACACATGTGTGTATGCATGTGTGTATATGTACATGTACATGTGTAAATATGTACGCATGTGTGTGTATATATATACATGTACATGTGTAAATATGCACACATGTGTGTATGCATGTGTGTATATGTACATGTGTAAATATGTACACATGTGTGTATGCATATGTGTGTGTGTATATATATAAACATGGGATGGGTTTATTATTTTTCACATAGTCTATAGTTTTCAATCATGTAGTAGTATGTGTCTGATTTCCTGCCTTTTTAGATCCAGGAACATTCCAGTGCATGTATTTCCCACAGTTTGTTTGTTCATTCATCCCTGAATGAAAATTTGGGGTCGTTTTTGCCTTTCAGCTATTGTGTGTAATGCTGCCATGTGCCTAGATGTGTGGGTGTTCAATGGAAATAATGACTGGTGAGCTCTGAGTATCCTGAAAAATGAAGTAGATGATCTCTCTCACAGCAGTACTGAGAAACCACTTATTTCATGGAATCTGAAACGTTAGAGCAGGAAACAATTATAAAAGCATCCATTTCCATTTATTAACAGACAAGGAAACAGGCCTGAAACAACTAAACAAAGATTCTTTATAAAATTTGAAGTCTTTTGCAACAAGAGGAGGGGTGTTGGAAAGGAACCCCTCCCCCAGGTAAAATTATCTACATAGCCTGTCATGTCACATACCTCAAATTCTCTGCACTGGAGATATATTTACTTGGATGAAGAAACTGGCAATATTACCAGGAATCTCCTAGTAAAATATAAATAGCTCTTGTCCAGAAAGACTGGTTTTCCATAGAACAGGAAGGCTAGAGAAGGGTGCTGAGGGAATAGAGCTGCACCAATTGGTTGTGGGAGGAGGGGGTGCAGAAAGTGTGTCTTGCATAAACCTGAGTGCAGATGCTCTACAAAATACAATGCCTCATTCAGGGTCCAAGCATCTGGGGTGTTACCAGTACCAAATTCCTTAGTTAAAAGTGTGATGGAGTTGGGGGTGAACCTCTAATCCCAGCACTTGGAAGGTAGAGGCAGGTGGATCTCTCTGAGTTCAAGGTCAGTCTGGTCAATTCCAGTCTAGCCAAGGCTATATAGTGAGATCTTGTCTCAAAAAAAACAAACAGGAGAAAAAAAGGCTAAAGACTAATCTAGCTGCAGTGCCACATACTTGTCATCCTAGCATTGAGAGAGAGAAGGCAAAGAGCCTAAGTCCTTGGCTAGCCTGAGCTGCATAGCAAAATTCTATCTTTCAAAGGATGGTAGGGCTGGGTGTGGTAGTGGATACCTTTGACCCCAGCACTCTGGAGACAGGCTGATAGAACTCTGTGAGTTCAAGGCCAGCCAGGGCTACATAGAGAGAACTTGTGTGTGTGTGTGGGGGGGGGCACTTAAGATTCTCAAAGGCAGCTTATAGGACATTGTGTTTCATTTCAAAGTACGTGCCTTCTATAAGTGACTTTGTGCTGCGACACAAGTCTAGGTGTTAATTGTTCAGGTCCTTCTCCACCACCTAAAACATACTTATTATTTTCTTTAGCAAAATTTTTCCTTAACAAAGTGAGGAAAGCATTTTGTTTCAACAAGTTCAAACTTGCACACTACCTGTGTCCATGATGGTGCTGAGGCAACATGCAATTTCCTGGGACCAAAAGAAGTCCATTTTAATATAGCACATTAGCAAAGCACTGGAAGATTCCTGTGATTGGAGGCAGCTTCCTGCCAACACTGCCCCACCTTAGCTCCTCAATAACAAGGTTGAGTCTCAAAAGCAGCATGACTTAGTCCAGCTCTGATACTCTACCTGCTGTGCTGGGGAGCAACAGTAAATTCCAGAAACAGATTAGGATTGCCCAAGGAAAGCATGTGTCTACAAACAAACTTTGACAACATCCACAAGTGATGACTACAGTGTGCAATCCCCAAACAAACAACCAAGACCAGAAACCCTCCAGGTGGGAATAGAATATACTTCTTACCAAGCTCTGGGCTGAGTTCTGTTCCATCCTTGAGAATAGAAGGGAAGCAACACAAAAAAAGTAGTTGGCAATAAGACTTGAAATCTACTTTTATGTTTACAGGGGTCCAAGAAAATATGGAGACTGAGTAATTACAGATAGAGATCTGAGTAATTAAGGAAGTTTCCAGACATTAGTTATATGTCTAAGGAACTAGGAATCATACTCTGAGGAGAATCCAGAAGAAAATGTGCTTTGGTTTTTATTTTGTTGTTAGGTTTTTGTTTTGTTTTTTTTTCAGTTTTTCGAGATGGGGCTCATGTATCCCAGACTATCCTATTATAGCATAGGTCCTAGACCTAGGACAACTTTGAAATCCTGGCCCTCCAGCACCTAGCTACCAACTGCTAGGATTACAGGCATGCACACCACGCCCAGTCCTAAAGACAATGAGATGGCCCTGCAAAGCTGCAGATCCCACACCCAAAAATCCAATCAACCAAAGACGGAAAATATTTGAGGAGTGGGGGAGCATCACACACATAGACTTTTTTTTTCATTCTTAAATAGTACAATATAATATTTACATGGCCCTTACATTTATTAGGTAGTATAAGTCATCTACAGATTATCTAAAGGATATGAGAAGATACACATAGGCTATATGAGAAGACTATGCCATGCTAGTATATAAACTTTATGGACTTGAATATTCATGGATTTTAGTGGGGGCGGGTCTTGAAATATCCTTCAGGAATAAAAAGGGTCCTGCTATTGTGATGTATATTCTATTTGATAAGCATAATATGCAGTGGCAAAATAAATTGGTAGCAAATTAACTTCAACAATAAATCAGCAAATGAAACTCCTAACATCTGTCCAGTTCCTTTTGTGGTTGTGTTTGGTTTACATCACAAGTTCAGGAAGTCAACATCACACACCCTGAGGGGCTAGCCTCACATTACCTTTCAGCATCTTCCCAGGAGAGCTTCTAACCTGTGTCTCCCCACAGCCTAAGCAAGAACGCCAGATATTTGAAGCTAATTAACCCTCATTCACAGAGCCTGTCATACAATCCTCTTTTCTAGATCCTACCACTGAGTTAGGGTTAGGATCTTAACTGGATGGGGACTGTTTGAGTCTAGAGAGGCTCTCTCCTCTCTATTCTGCAAGCTCTGGTAAATATGCACATACATGTATACAGACAGAGACAGAGAGAGAAAGAGTTTTGAAGAGATGATTCAGTGAATAAAGTGAAAATATGGAACCTGATTTGGATCTCCACCAGCCATATAAAAAGTCAGGTGTGACAGTACAGGCCTATAATCTCAGCATCAGGAAAGCAGACACAGATTAAGTCTTTGGAGCTTCCTGGACTGTACGTTTAGCCCAATCAGGAAGCCTCAGGTTCATTAAGAGAGCTTGTCTCAACAAACACTCTACATTTGCCCTCTGGCATCCACATGTACTTACACATATACACATACACATGACACTGGAACATAACATACATTCACAATCGATAGAGCCACATAGTAGTCACAGCCAAAATAAGTTCAGGAGTTCTGGAAAACACAGGAAGACCCAAGGGATGGAAAACGGGGAAGAGAGGGCATCCCTTTAATAGGCTAGAATACGTTCTTCCAGTCTTACCCTGACAGATTACTTGGCATAGATTTTCAACTTTATAATGGTATAAATGTACACCTACACAACCATTCTGCTTTTCACTTTGAGTACAATATTCAGAATACATAACATATAACACTGTTATAAAGCAGTCTTTCCCTTAGATGGTTTTGCTCACTGAAGATTAACATAAGTGTTCTGAGTATGCTAAGGTGGGTGGGGCTACACTAGAATGGTCAATAGTTTGAGCGCCTTCAATGTTCTTTTGATTTATGATATTTTGATTTGAATGTAACCATTTCAGCATCAGAAATGCATCTGTGTACAGTTATGCGGCTGGGGTTGGTTGTTTGATGTCTACAGACTTCCCCGGTTTCCTTCAAGTTTTTAAGCAGAGATATAAGCAGGATTTGGTTTCTCCAAAGCCCATTCAGAACCTATCCCTGCACCTTGTTCTTGCCATCTAGGCCCCTGCATGTGACTCCCAGCCACACAAAAGCAGAGGAACACTGCCTTTAACATGCTAGCCAAGAGGGATCCGCTTTGGCCAGAACAGAAGCCAGCCTGGTGACCAGAGGATCATAAGCAAAGAAGGCAGATGAGAGAAGGTACCATGTCCGGCGGACTTGGAGGAGGAGGATGCTAAAGCTGCTGTGTAGTGCAGGAGCTAGGATCACGAAGAGAAGCCGAAATATGAGCTGGCTGGTCTCAGATAGAAAAAGTGCATTGTTGCTGGAAGTTGTTGAGGGATTCAAGCAGAAAACTAAGGAAAGAAGAAAGGACCCGTGAGAAAGAAGCACTGGACCTGGTAGTCAGAGAAACGGGGAGGAGATCCACACAGTGCAAACCCTTCAGCTTCCAATGCTATTTCCCCATAGAAAGAGGCTGTTGTGGAATAATCTTTTGGTACACAGTGACGATGTCTTTGCCTAGGCACCTGCTGATTGGCTTAAATACAAGAGCTGACTGGTTGGTAGCTAGCAGGAGTTATAACTTCTTACTACATAGAAGCCCTAGGAAGAAGGGTGGAGTCTCAGGAGAAGGGTGAAGTCTCAGGAGAAGGGTGAAGTCTCAGAAAGGTGGAGTCTCAGGAGAAGAAGGGTGGAGTCTCAGGAGAAGGGTGGAGTCTCAGAAGAGATGCAGAAAGAAGATAAATGTGCCTTGTTGGAAAAAGGTACCACCACATGGCAGAGGCTAGATAAGAAATATGGGTTAGTTTAAAATGTAGAAGTTAACTACCAACAATCCTGAGCTATCAGCAGAGCATTTATAATTAATATTAATTAGGAAACTGGTGGGCCCTAAGTAGCCTTTCTTCCTTCACCTGCCTTTCCTGGGGTCACTGTTCTTACTTTGTTTTTCTTACTTTCTCCCCAGATATGTGCCCCTTAGAGAAAGCCTACCTCTGCGTGTCACCCCTGCAGTACTCAAAAGTGAATTCCAGCTTTGTGATAACAACCGGTTCCACCTTTCAGTTGGTTAGGGTTTTAGCTACAACTAAGGTCCTAACAGCCAGGTTTCCCACTCAAGAGGCCTGGAGGAATCTGACTGGGGAGTCAGAGGAGGGCTAGGGGAAGGCTGTTGTTGAATGTGGTCACACACACCTTTAATTCCAGCACTGGGGAGACAGAGGCATATGGATCTCTGTGAGTTCCGGGCCAGCATGGTATACAAAGCAAGTTCTAGGACAGCAATAGCTGTTAGACGGAGAAACCTTGTCTCAGAAGTGGGCAGGGGAGGGGGGAAGAAAGGCATCAAAGGTTAGCAATGTGAGAAGCTGAATAAAAGTATTTATAACACTGATGGTCATGGTCATGATACCACCAAAGGCTATACAGATGCCTAGGTCTGGGCTACCACCTACCACCTACAGCCATGTTAATGTCCGAAGGCCATGCTGCCACCAGGGCCATACTGATCTGAGTGGCCTGTGCTGCCACTTGAGACTATGCTGACATCCAGGTTGGCCTCGTCACCAGCAACAGAAATGGAAAAGATGGCCTCACTCCTTACCATACTCCCTGGAGAGCTGACCATGGTGTGGGTGCAGAAGAGCTGGCCCTGTTCCTCATCTGAGTGGGCGCAGATCCCTGTGGAGGCCCAGATTGACCAACTCAGCTACCACTCAGGCTTACATCTAAGGCTTTGGATTGGCCCACCCTAACAACTACCCCATCTGGAGTGCTTGAAGAGACTGTTCCTGCAGAACCATAGCCACAGGATATCCATGACCCAAGACAACAGCAGGATGGCTAAGAGGAGTTTCAGTGAGGATCCAGTGGTAATGGTGTATCAGGAGATAGAGGCCTTGAAGCAGACCAACAACTTGTCCCAATGAACATTTGCAAGTGAAGCTGTTTGGACAAAGGGTCTACTGCGTGGCACACTGCAGCTCCCACTGTCACCAAGACCAATGAAGAGGTGATGGAGAAGTGGAAAGACAAAGAAAAACCTGGTCTTCTTCTTTTATTTTTCTTTGGGGGCAGGGAGGCTACAAGGGTGGAGAAAAGACATGGAAGGTCTGGGAAACGACTGGGACTGAGGTACATGATATAGTATTCCCAAAGAAATCATTTTTTAAAATTATTTTAATTATGGACAGTGACCCCAGGAAAGGCAGGTGAAGGAAGAAAGGCTACTTAGGGCCCACCAGTTTCCTAATTAATATTAATTATAAATGCTCTGCTGATAGCTCAGGATTGTTGATAGTTTGATAAAAAAAAAAAAAAAAAAGTATTTGCAACACCTAGACCCTTTTTCTGTATGAGAAAAAAATGTGAAGGTCAACAGATAGGATCTCAATGGAGTCTTTGTGCTGGACCTGTTGTTTGTTTTGTTTTGTGTTTTTGAGAGTCTGGCAGGGTAGCTCAAGCTGGCCTTGAATTCTTTAACCTGCCTCCTCTGCCTTTGAGTGTGAGAATTAGAAGGTTGTGCCCCAACAACTAGCTTAATATGTATCATGAGTGGTGCCATACAGACATTTATCTGGAAGAATCCTGTGGGCACCTGGGCTCAAGGTCAATCATGTGACTCATCTGACCACAGAACTAAGTAGTTGACAAAGGCTGTTGTCCATTTCAATCAATAAGGTCCTCAGCGGTGACTATCAGGAGTACGGGTAGCCTGAGGAGGACGCTTGGGATAAAATAAGCAAGGAGTGTAGAGAAAGGGGGATGGGGATTGGAAATGCAGACTCATGAGGCATCATATACATACGATCTAAAGACAGCCCCTCTAGTTCTTTCTGTGACATCTCAGCCTCCTATCACTTCTATGAAGAATACAACAGAAGGGACTCATCATTCGGAGATTTGGGACCCTGGACCGTTGTGGGCCTACATACAGCACTAGGTAGTCATCCATTGGTGTTTATAAGGAATTGTTTCAGAACTTGCTATGGATATTCATTAGATATTTAATAAATCCTGAAATATCTGAGAGAGCACACATTCAAATCCTAGAAAGTTCTTCATCCTTGAGTACAAGGATAAACAGCTGAGTCAATCACACACACCTTTAATCCCAGCACAGGGAAAGCCGGGAGTAGTGACCTACACCCTTAATCCCATAACTCCAGAGACAGAACCTCTTCTATTTCTGTGAGTTCAAGGCTAGCTGCAAAATAGAGTACCCCAGAGTTGAAGGTTAGCCCTAGAACCTACATAAAATCAAACAAGAAACTGGACATGCTGGTGTGTACCTGTAACCCCAGCATCAGGGAGGCAGAGAGAGGTAGATCCCGAGATCAGTCAGCTAGTCTAGCTTAGTGAGTTCCAGGCCAGCCAAAGTCCCGAAAATGGGGAAAAGGGAATCAGGTGAACGGTGCCTGAGGAAAATGACATCCAAGGTTGTCCTCTGGCTTCAACATGCATACAAAAGTGTACACTTTGGTGCATGTACATACATGTGTACAGATATGCATGTAAAAAATAGGTATTATAATGTAACAAGTTAATCTTATCGTGTTGCTTTTCAATCAACAAAATTCCCTTCAGCCATAAACTTTCACTTTGCCTTTGGTACAACCTGAATTCCAGCCTCGGAGGCTACACCTAGGGATCTGGTTTGAACAAGGATGTGTGGCTTAGAATCCAATTTGAATAAATTGGAGGTTGAGCCGGCACTGGAAGGTCATAAATGAGGAAGGTGGGGCCTGGAATGAGAAAAGCAACGAGACACTCGCTTCCTTAAATCAACTTTGCTTCATTTCTTTTTCCATGTGCAGTATTGAAGTGTGTTTCTTCTCAGTTATAAGAAGCAGATCTTTTCAGGTTCATTAGTTAACAAATCACACGTCAGTCTCCACACCCGGCTATGAAGACTGAGTGAGACCTGTGCCTGACAGACAGTAAGGCCCACAGGAAAGCTAAGGCTTACTGTATCCATTCTTAGAAAGTGCTTGCCACTTACATTTACAAATTTGATTTTTCACAATTACTTCACCCAAATCAGTTAGTGTGTAAACTGCCTTTGACTAGAACGTATTTTACAGACAACCATTATTAAGCAATTGTATTGTGCTATCTCACACTATACAATTTTCACTGAAAGCACATTGATAACCATCAGCTAGGCCAGTTACTGGATGTCACCCCCAATCCCTGAGGGCAAGTTTCCAGTGCGGTCTGTACCTGCTGGCTGGTCCTCACAGGGACACAGTGATGACATGACTGTTCTGGAAAGTTTGCAGGCATGTTGACCAAAGAAACTCAAAAATGAGGCAACCTGGGGCATAGATTGAGGCTTTCTCTTTGGAAGGAAAGCGCCTCCTGCGTCTGCCACAAGCAGGCCAAGGGACCTCCCTTGCTTTCCTAGAGTTCCAGGGACAGGAAAGTCTGCCCGGCTACAGCCACTTCCTCCTTCCGTGTTTACTCAAAAGCCGGCAGACATTGGTCGCAGATCTACATTGGGCAAGGAACTCTGCCACAATCTTGGGACATACTAACTACTTGTCCTGAGCCTCCAAGCTCATGGGGCAGTCGTTCACAAAGAGGGTTACAAGTCAACATAGAAGAAGCTGGACTCAAGAGAGGCCCAAGGTCTGCACATGAGAGCAGACCCTCAATGTAGCTAGAGGCGGAGCACTCACTGCCATGGAAGATTGCCTGGAGAAAAGGCTCCAGCACCTATAACCAAAAGCTGACTAGCAGCAGTTACCGTGGCCAGGCACTGCTCTGCCTGCTAAGATAGAACAGTGAGCAGCCATACAAGGCCTTCTCACTGCTTCCCCTAATTTCAGAAAGGAGAGGCCCAGTAATGTGTACAGTGTAACAGAGAGTGACCAGGAAGCCAGGAAGAACTCAGGAGGTGATGGGTAAGTTGAGATGCTAATGATAACACGGAAGGAAGGGCTTTGAAGCAGAGGATGATGATCCTGTGAGCCACACCAAGGTTCTCATTGGATACCCCAAGCCCCATAGCTCCATCCTGATGACTGTAAAGGGGTAGAGGGAACTGATGTGCTCACAGATAACTACATTCACCCATAGGCTTTTGGATTGTGGCTAGTACTGAGGCAATGAAGTTCCTACGTAACAAGGGCTCAGCATGCAGAGCACAGTTTCTCTTTAAAAATTCAAAATATAGGGTTAGAGAGAGCTCAGAGATTAAGAGCACTGGCTGTTCTTCCAGAGGTCCTGAGTTCAATTTCCAGCAACCACATGCAATTTACTACCGTCTATAAGATCTGATATTCTCTTCTGGCATGCATGCATGCAGACAGAATGTTGTATACATAAATAAGTAAATATTTAAAAAAAGAAAAGATTTAAAATTTACCCTGAGTTACAGGACTCTTAAAAAAATGTATTAACAATTGTTGGTTGGCTGGTTTTTGGTTTTTGGAGACAGGGTTTCTCTGCAACACTGGCTGTCCCCGAGCTCTATAGATCAGACTGGCCTTAAACTCACAGAGATCCACCTACCTCTGCCTCCCAAATGCTTGGATTAAAGGTATGCACTACCACCCTCAGCTCCACATTATTACACAAGTCCCTCTGGGTCCCATATGTTACCACACCATGCTGGTCACGGTCATTTACATCTCCAAGACCCTGTCTGTAAAATGAGAGAAAATACAATCCCTAAGGCTTACACAAGCAACTTGTAGGAAAGTGTGTGGATCAGAAGTGGCAGGCTAGCATTGTGAGCTACTACACTGTGGCAGTTCACAGTTGTTCACATGACCCATCACTCACCCCTCTCCTACCTCTCCTCCTTCCTTAGGCTTCTGTGGCTTTGCCCTAGACTGACTTTCTTTCTCTAACAGTTCCATTTCACTTTACAACTTTCTCTTTTCCCTCTCACTTCCTGGAAGCCCTCCCAGAGCGCCCAGAAACCCCGCCCGTGTGCCGTGACACCAGCTATTGTCTCCACGTAGACCAGTCATAAGCCTGTCTGCTGCCCAACCTCCTCCCTGCACAGGACCTCACCCACTCTCCCTGGTCACACCAGCCCCTCAGACCCTGCTCGACATCTTCCCAGACCTGTCCCTTCCTCAGAAGGGCTCTTCCACAGCAGCTTGCCCTCTCCACCCACACTGCAGACTCTCCTTTCTCAAGGGCTCTAGCTAGGGGATCAGTAAAGCCCAGCCTCATCCGCTCCGCTCCAAAATCACCATCGAATTCTTCCCTCCTTACCACCCCCACATCTTATTATGGTCACTGTAGCTATGGAAACCTCTTCCCAAGGATCTCCTTGCCTCTGGTATGTGTCTGTTATCTCTACTTCCCTTTGCTCAAGTCCCACATACCCTGGTAAACTGACCTCACACTGTTCCAAGTAGAGAAAAGCCATTCAGCTTGAATTTTCTCCACCTACTACCCACCAAGCCTCCTTCTCTATCTGCTGGCATCCTCAGTTCTCTTCTTAGCCAGCCTAATCCCTTCTTCTGAACTTTCTTGCCTCTTATCTATACTCCAGATCTTCCTTTCATCCACACTAGCCCTCCTCTAGATGCACTAAGTTCTAATTCCCATAATCATAATCAAGGGTCAATGCCAAAGGCAAAGGGATTCCCACCAAGGCTGGTAAGTAAGTGTCCAAGCTGCAAATGCCAAGATTCAGACTTTCATTGGCACATAAAATATAACCAAGGATCGCAGCACATCTGAGGAAACCAGCCATGGCAAACACCAAACTCAGGGCACTGAGGAAATTAGACCCTGGGGAAATAAGTACCACAGGAAAGAAGAGAGTATTAAATTAAGTATAATTAGTGTCTTGGGAGAGGTGTGTGCGGATGCTAACTCTGTGAATGACTGGCTGCTCCAAAGGAGACACAGGAATGCTGGGAAATAGAACACATTGCTCAATGAGAACTCAGCAGATAAAACCAGCCACAGAAGGTCACCCTGAGTGACTGAACGAAAGGATGGGCTGATTTGCTCCAAATAAAGGTCAAAGGTTAAGAGATTCGATGTGAGGCCTGATGAGATGGCCCAGTGGATAAAGGCTGGACAATGAGTTTGTGTCTCAGGACCTACTCCTGAAGGTTGTCCTTTGCCTTCCACATACACCAAGGCATCATGACACTCATACAAAGGCATACATACCTAAGTAAGTTCTTCAATGTTAAAAAACACATTTTTTTTTAAAGAAAGGGACATGAGGGAGGAACATAAAGGGGCCATGAAGACATGAGCTATGAGTCACATCTGCACACAGCCTTACAACAAACCAGGACCTGTAAGACCTCAAAAGAGAAATACATTTTACAAGAAAGATTCAAGCCCTTTTATCTTCTTGAGCTAAAGTGGTTTTAAGATTAGAAAATAATGTGAAAAAATAATGAAGAACCCATAATAAGTAGCTATCATTTCCATTATTAGAAAAATATTATATACTATATTTAAGTATAAATGATAATAATTGATTGCCATTTCTCCCCCACCCACTCCTTTAAAGACAAGATCTCACTCTAGCCCTGGTTGGCCTTGACCTTGCTAGTCTCCCACTTTGCCTCTGAGTAAAGGATTGCAGGCCTGCCTGCACCACCACATCTGGCAAGCATCCTTCCAATAACACTATTTGCTTCATGCAAAACAAATGGATTCCCCTCCTCAATCTTTCAGATCTCTCTTTCTCTCTCTTTCTTTTATTCTCTCTCTCTCTCTCTCTCTCTCTCTCTCTCTCTCTCTCTCTCTCAGAAACATACACAGCCTTTCCCTTCACACAGGTCTCATAAAGTGTAGCCCTCTCCACAGGCCTGGCGCCTAAAGGCAGTCCAGCACACACCCAGGGCACAGCTCAGCAAACAAAAGAAGAAAAGCTCACCCAGGCACTCTCCACTGCCTCTAGGGTGTGTGTGTGTGTGTGTGTGTGTGTGTGTGTGTGTGTGTGTGTGTGCCCTGATCAAGAGTGTCCCTGAGCTGAAGAGATGTTCCAGCAAGAAGCCTGATTGGGTGCAGCCGGAGGCAGGCCCCTGCAGTTGCCAGGAGGGAGGAGGAAGAAAGGATAAGTGGGCAGCGATAACAGGAAGTAGAATCAGTCTCGCAGAAGTACAATGTACGGAACAGGGTGTCTCACCAGGCAGGAGAAGCTCCAGGAGGCCCCAAGAACAAAACTCTGTTCATAGTGAGCAGGCTCTGAAAAGCAGATGTGGCAGCCTTACATTCTGCCCAACTAGTCACAGGCCATATCCCAACCCACCCTCAACTGTCCATCTGTGTCCCCTCTGTCTAAATGCCCACATACCTAAAAGGGAAGCCCTCGGGATGAGCACCAAGTCCAATCAGGAACTTTGTGTTCCTAAGATAATCTGGAGGAGGAGCCCAAAATGACTGGAGTGCAAGCCAAGGTCAATGCCACAAGGCTGAGTGTCCTCTCCCTAGGGTTAAGCTGCAAGATTGAAAGTTCACAGCAAGAAAGGGCAGAGCAAAAGTCATCCAAGCCGCTGCCCAGAGTGAACCTGAGGTGCAGGAGAATGCTGGACTTGGTTAGTTTGAGTTGGCACCGACTTGAAAGGGAAAAAACTCTATCTGCTAGATGCCATTTTGAGCATCCCTGCCTCCCCAACTAAGTGTCATCCTCCTGCCTCCTACCACCAAGCTGGGCCCTATGAAACTGCCATCAGTCCATTGTGTTTGTCCTTAAATAAATGGTGGTTTCATGCGGTCCAGTAAAATACTTCAACAGAATTTTGAAGGCAGAGTTTGTACATTCTTTGCCCATTTCTTTGAAGGCTGTGACATACAAGAGATGAAAGAAATACAAACCACAGAGGTTAGGGGCTCCGTGCATTTATTTTTATCTGGCCAAGTGATTCACCAATAGTTTCTTAGAATGTTCCTTTACATCCCTTAAGTAAAAATTAGTTTGTGAAATCTTCCATTACTAAAACAGGGTCCTTCTGTAGTCCAGGCACAATAACTACACAGGGAAAAATGAACAAACAAAATCAAACCAGTGGTATGACTAATACCTTCTGGTAGCTCTCACTAGCAGACTCACCAGGACAGTCTCAAAAGGAGCATATTGTTGGTCTCATTTCAAAAAATTAAGAAATTCTTATTGAGTTTGGTTTTGTTGGTGGTGATGGTGGTTTTGTTTTGTTTCATTTTGTTTTGTTTTTTTTTGCTTGTTTGTTTGTTTTTGAGACAGAGTCTCTCTACATAGCCCTGCCTATCCTGGAACTCACTCTATAAACCAGGCTGATCTCAAAAGCAGAGATCTGCCTACCTCTGCCTGCCCAGTGCTTAGATTAAAATGTGTGACCACACCTGTTATTATAGAGTAATTTTAATAGCAATTTTTAAAAAAACAAAAAACAAAAAACAAAAAACAAAAACATTACAGCCACACAACAGGTACTCAGGTGTCTGAAGTAAGAGGATCAGAATTCAAGGCCATCCTGGACCTTATAGCAAGATCCTGTCTCGAAGAAAGGGAGCCAGACAGGGTGGTGCACACCTTTAGTCCGCATTCAGGAGGCAGAGGCAGATAGAGCAGTAAGTTCAAGGCTGGCCTGGTCTACATAGTGAGCCTACACAGAAGGCTATCAAGAGAAACTGTGAACAGAGTTGTTCTGTTCTGTGTCAGAACAGCACTGGTCCAAACAAGGTAAAAAGCAAAACCAACACACACAAATCACACACACACACACACACACACACACACACACACAAGACCAAGTGTATAAACGCAAACAAGCTCACATAAGAAGCACACACAAAAGAGAGAAATAAGAAGAGAAGGAGGGAAGGAAGGAGAGAGGAGGGATGCGGGAGGGGGAGGGAGGATGGAGAGGAGAGCGGAGCAGGAGAAAAGAAGGATGGAGGGGAAATAAAAGGAGGAGTGATAAGGAGGAGAGGGGAGGGGGAGAGGGGAGGGAAGAGGGAGAAAGTTAGGGAACCAGGGAGTCCAGAGGTCAAGAAGTTCATAGACTATCACATAGCTATAAAATATCACAATAATGTAAACAGAAATCTAATTCAAGTCTACATGGTTCCATGCCCACCATGGTCTCCCAAACCCACCACTAAGGAGTTTGTTTGGGGTTTTTTGTTTGGTTGGTTTTTATATAAAACATTTTATTCACACTGAGGGCCATGCAAAAAATAAATGTATCCACGGAAGACAAGCATACAAATAAAAGCATACCAAAAAGCTGAGAAGCAGATATGTCCTGTTAGAGAGCCTATTAGTTAGTGCTGAGGATGGTAACACCCATCCTTAAGGAAAAGGAAATCTGTCCAATCTACATAGTGAGTTCCAAGCCATATAGGGCTGCTGCATAGTGAGGCTCTGTGTGAGAAAAACAAAAATATAACAAACAAAAACCAAGAGCTAAAATTAGAAAACAAAATCTGCTTTTATACAAATATCCCATTCCACACACACACACCCCATTCTTTGGGCAGCCTTCTTGGTGTCTCCACAGTGTCCTGTGATTTGCAAGACATTTTAACTTTACATACTTTAAGCATTCTTTTATTTTTTTCATTTATTGTTTGCATTTCTATCATGGCACATAGATTTTTGCTAAGAGCAGAGAAAAATCACCTTTTTCTAGTGTAATGTACATGACTCACTCATTCACATCTGTGTCATAATATCACTGCTTCACATTTGATCAAAGGGTCCCAGTTCCAGAATTTTGCACAATTTTCTTTGTTTGTTTTTGTTTTGTTTTATTTTTACAGAATAAAGTCTCATTACAATTTTTTTTTTTAATTCTTTGTTCCCCTGCCAGGACCATAGGCTGGTCCTGCATCTTTTCTCCTAACACATAGTTGAGATATTCATTGCCACGTTGATGAACTTAATTTTTTTTTTAACTTTTATTTTTTTTTATTTTTATCTTTTTTTAAAATACTATGTCTTTACTTTTTCTTTTTTTTAAACTTTATTTATTTATTTATTTATTTATTTATTTATTTGCCTTGGTGTTTGTCTGAAACTGGAACTACAGACAGTTGTTAACTGCCATGTGGGTGCTGGGAATTGAACCCGGGTCCTCTGGAAGAGCAAACGGTGCTCTTAACCGCTGAGCCATCTCTCCAGCCCCTAATTTTTATTTTTATGTGTATTGGTGTTTGGCCTGAATGTCTGTGTGAGGGAGTCAGATCCACTGGAACTTGGATTACAGACAGTTGTGAGCTGCCATGTGGGTGCTGGGAATTGAATCCAGGTTCTCTAGAAGAACAGCCAATGTTCCCAACCACTGAGCCATCTCTCCAGCCCTGAATGAGTTTAATTTACAGATCAGGGTCTTGGCTATGAGGCAGTCCACATGTTTGCACATAGAGGCATAGACTCCTCCCACAGCAGAGCTGTGCTGATACCTGTCAGTGGCAAATGAGACCCAGAACTGTGACCGTGACTTCTGAGTGCTTTAGGTTGGAGTGTTGGCAGTTTCTTCTACTGCCTGCTGGCTCTGCATGCTCACTCTCCTCTGCTGCCCTGGCCTGCAAAGAAAGAGCTGTTACAGAAAGATGAGATAGGTAGTAAAGGCAAACATCATCCAATGCAGAGCTTAAATCTGCCAACGAGCCTTGAGGAGGAGTGTGAGCAGAAAGTACAGTTTGTAAACTCTTGATATCAGGGTTGTTCTTACTGGTCTTATGTCAATCTGACACAGGCTAGAGTCTCTAGAAAAGGAAAACTCACTTGAGAAAATGCCCATGACAGGTTGGCCTGTAGGTACGCCTGTGGTTCATTTTCTAGATTAACAATTGATATGGAAGGGTCCAGTTCACTGTGGGCAGTGCCATCCTGAGCTGGTAGCCCTGAGTGATATTATAATGCAGGCTGGGAAAGCCATGAAGAGAACAAGCCAACAAGCAGAGTTCCTCCAAGCTTCTGCTTCATCGCCTGCCTCTGGGGTCCTGAGTTCCTGTGCTGACCTCCTTTGATGATAACTGTGATGTGAACCTGGAGGCTGAAATAAACCCTTTCCTCTATGAGTTGCTTTTAGTCAAATAGAAATCCTAAGGTAAGTGTCTTCTGGTAAGGAGAGGCAAAGCATATATAAACATCCAAGAGGGTACCTAGCATTGTGTTCATGCTTGGGCCACATCAGACATTGACTGAACATCATGTATCTCAAACCTACAGCTCAGGTTTGAGATACTAGATCACACTATTCTCTTATAATCCATTGTCCACTTAGATGTGAGACTCAGGATTTATAAAAAAGAAATAAGGAAAAAAACTAAGATTATGCAACTGAATGATACTATAGAATTTTTAAAATAAGAACTCTTTCTTAAACCAGACATGGTGGTGATGCCCATAATTCTAGGACTTGAGAGACTGGGGCTAGAGGATTGGGAGTTCAAAGTTTGTGTGGTTATAAAGCAAGAACATGTCTCAAAAAAAATAAACTAAACAAACAACAACTCAGAAAACCCTCATTGACAGCACATTTGGGTTTCAAGATCCCCCCCAACCCCTCCCCCATATTTGGACAGAAAGAAGTGTGACCAAAGTATCATGGCCACCTCAAGGACACCCCTGGGACCATTATTGAATGACAACATAGAAGGAAGGGAAAAGAATACCTCAGCGCTTTAAAAGTAAAAACATAATCATGGTCCCACCTGTAGTCCTATGAATGAGACTCAGAGCCAAATATTGGGGGAAGGCTGAAATATTAGAGAGGGGAAGTACTATAGTTAATTTTTATCTAGCTGTCTTGCAACTTTTTCAACCTTGTTCCTGATTGCTTTTGTCAGTCATTTTTGGTTTTTTTCAGTTGCTTTTGTGTCTGTCTGGCTTTTATGAGCCTTTATATATTTTATTTTATTTTATTTTATTTAGATTAGGATTAAAGGCGTGTAGCCTTGAACTCACAGAAACAGAAGAAGTTTTGTCTTTGGAGTTATGGGATCAAGGGTGTTGGTCTCATTTTTGATTTTTTTTGTGTTGGGATCAAAGGTGTGTGTGACTGACTCAGTTGTTTATCTTTGTATTCAAGGTTTAAGAATTTTTTGAGCTGTCTGCCTAGGATTTGGCTGTGTGCTCTCTCCCCAATATTCAGGTTTTATTAAATATGTAATATATATCTATACCCATCTTCCTCTTAGAATCTCCAAACTTCCTCAGTAAAGTCACCTTGAATTGGGATATGAAGGTTTGTCTCCATAGTCAACTTGACTGGATTTGGAATCACCTGGGAGACACACCTCAGGATTCAACTGTAAGAGTGCTTCCAGAGAGGGAAGTCCCACCCTAAATATGAGCAGTGAGATCTCAGGAGTTGAAACCCTGGACTGAATTAAAAGGAAGAAAGAGAAAGAGAACCAAGTACCTGCCTTTGTTACTCTCCTTCACCCTGGCTGCAGTGTCACCAACTACCTCATAATCCAGCTACTGCACTTTCCTACCATGATAGACCCTCTTCCTTTCAAACTGTGAGCCAAAATAGAACCTTCTCTGGGGACTGAAGATATGGCTCTTAAGGTTACTTTAAGGGCAGTTAAGGGCACTTGCTGCTCTTGCAGAGGACCCAGGTTTGGATTCAAGCACCTAATAGCTTCCTCAAAATAATCTGCAACTCTAGTTCCAGAGGATCCTTGGCCCTCTTCTGGCCTTAGGCACCCACACAGATACACACATACTCACACAAATAGAAATTTGTAGCAAGACTTCCTACATCTTCCACACCTCAAGTCTGACTTCCCTGACTCTTAAAGGTCCACTGGGAAGGGAATAAGGCAATATTTGCAAAGCAACTTTTAAAAGTAGAGAAGGTTATATCTGGGGTCAGCAAACTAGCATAACAGTAAAGTCAGGGTGTCTCCAGCCCCCCAGAAATGACTACAAAGCTACTATTTAACATATGATTTCATGTGTATAATAGATGGGCCCCACACAGCCTGGCAATGTTTACACAGTGACCAATGAGTATGGAGTTCTAAACTGAGCATAATGCCCCTTGACTTTGTCTCCCAAGAGTTAATAGCTCAAGAAGATACGAGAAAAATGCTTATAAAAATGACAGAACCAAACTAATAAGCCCAGAAAACATAGAGTTGTTATTGGAAGTGTTGATAAGGACCTGGGATAGTCTGGGACATCAATGACAAGGTGACTGGAATGTACTTGTCCTTTGGATCAATCACTAGTTTCTTGAGAATGAGGACCAGCTCCTCTTTCATGTTTTCTCTTTCCTAAGAGCGTTTTCATCCCTTCTTTAAAGAAACTCCTGAAGCATCTGTTATCTAGGAGCAATGGATGGATGGATGGATGAGAGGGCCTTAGATTGGTAGACATCTTAGTTACTTTACAGTAATAGAGTGCTTGTCTAGCTTGTATGTGTCTCTAAGATCATTCTCAGCATCACCAACACCAACAAAAGGATATAGCAGTTTCCTTTTGCTCTTTCTTCTAGGTCATCACCATAAGCTAAATTAGCTACTTGGTTATACTGGATAGTTCTATGGCAACTTGACACAAGCTAGAGTTACCTGAATGGAAGGAAGTTCAGCTGAGATCCAGCTATGGGGCATTTTCTTAATTAGAAATTGATGGGGGTGGGCCCTGCCCAATCATTGTAGAATGGTAGTCCTAGGTTCTGTAAGAAAGCAGGATGAGCAAGCCTTGGGTTGCAAACTCCATTACCTCTACATCAGCTCCTGCCTCCATGTTCCTGCCCAGTTTGAGTTCCTATTCTGGCTTCCTTCAATGATGGATTATGATATGTAAGTATAAGCCAAATAAACCCTTTTGTCCCCAGCTTTTGGTCATGGTGTTTCACTGCATCAAAAGAAACCCAAACTAAGACATTTGTCACATGGATCTGAAGAAGCCTATACAGTTCCTCAGTAGATGAGACCTCCTGTCAAGAGCCATGTGAGTGACCATCTTGGAGGAAAGCCCTTTAGCCTTTGGATTACAGCAGCCCTGGCTGATATCTTGTCTCCACCCATCTCAAACAAACACCCAGCAAAGCTGCTCCTGAAATACTGACTTAGAAAAACTGTGACATAATGTAAATGTCTAAAGCTACTAAGTTTCAACAATAGATGTTTATGCTGCCAGAATAAATATCTAAATAGCAAATATTTTAACATAGGCTCCTGCCTTCTTATTTGCAAAGCTCTAGGATACAATGGTATAAAAGATAGTTCTTGGGGGCTGGAGAGATGACTCAGAGGTTAAGAGCACTGACTGTTCTTCTGGAGGTCCTGAGTTCAATTCCCAGCAACCACATAGTGGCTCACAACCATCTATGATGACATCTAGTACCCTTTTCTGTATACTGTATACATAATAAATAATAAATAAGTCTTAAAAAAAGAGATAGTTCTGCCCCTGCCTTTGTAGAGCGCAGTCTACAGGCCATACCAACACATGCTGACTAATGCTGTGGATAGCATTGTAATTTGAATCCAAAATGTCTCTAACAAAGTGTGTGTTTTAAGCTCTCCATCACCAACATATGGTAAAAGCCATGGACCCCCATAGGAGGTAAGGCTCGGCTGACTGAAGTAGGCCATTAAGGTGCAGGATTTTGAAGAGTATATTGTTCCAGTCTGGCCTCTGCTTCCTGTCTATTAGCACGTGAAGAGTCTCTGCCAATGGGAAGCATCTCAGCCATGTAAATTTTGCCATGTTTTCTCCTCCATGATGGACAAGACCACCTGAAACCATGATCCACACTTCTGTCCAGTATTTTTGTCATATCGGTGAGAAACATAGGAAGAAGGAAGGAAAGTGGTGCTGATTGTTCAAGAAACATGCACAAATTAACCTGAAATAATAATCTAAGTTATTTAAAAGATTTTTAAAAAGCCAGGGCTGTGGAGAGGTGAAGGTTGGGTGGCACACACCTTTAATCCTAGCACTTGGGTGGCAGAGGCAAGCAGACCTCAATGAGTTCAAGATCAGCCTGGTCTAACAAAGCAGTTTCAAAACAGCCAGGACTGTTACATAGAGAAACTCTGTTCCCCCCCCCAAAAAAAAGACAAAGAAGAAGAAGAAGAAGAAGAAGAAGAAGAAGAAGAAGAAGAAGAAGAAGAAGAAGAAGAAGAAGAAGGGCTGGAGAGATGGCTCAGCGGTTAAAAGCACTGTCTGCTCTTCCAGAGGACCAGGGTTCGATTCCCAGCACCCACATGGCAGCTAACAACTGTCTGTAGTTCCAGTTCCAGGCAAACACCAAGGCAAATAAATAAATAAAAGTGTTTAAAAAAAAAAAAAAAGAAGAAGATAAGAAACACTTGAGCAGGTGAAAGGCGCCTGGTGCATAGCAAAGACTAGAAAGGCTCAATGTAGCAGGTGAAATTGGAGAACTGTCAATATGAAGAGAAAGACAGCAAACACTGAGACCAGGTCATTCAGGGTCTTGTAAGCCAAACTTACATGTGTTGACCACTAAGGTCTCACCCCAAGGGTTGTGTGGATTGTTCAAAGAAGGACTTCATACAGGAAAGCAATGAACTAAGTGATAGAAAGGATAATAAAAAGATCCAAGCTGCCAGGTGGTGGTGGTGCCTGCCTTTTACCTCAGCTCTCAAGAGGAAAAGGCAGGCAATCTCTGTGAGTTCGAGGCCATCCTGGTGTACAAAGATAGTTCCAGGACAGCCAAGGCTACACAGGGAAACTCTGTCTCAAGAAACAAACAAACAATAAAAGATCCTGGTGATGAGCAAGGCATGGTGACTTACACCTGTATGACTAGCGCTCCAAAGGACGTCTCCAGAGACACTGTCTCAAAAACAAACAGACAGATACAATTAATTTTAAAATAGAACTTACAGAGACAGCTGTCATGGAGAAAGAGAACAGGAAGAATCAATGATGAGGGGCAGGGCACCTGGTTGAAGCAAACAGATGGCTAGTGGTAGGCCCCCTTCACAGGCAGAGACGACTAGGAGATGTGGGATAAAGAGGGTGTATTACATAAGGGATCTTACTTGTTACTGGCCTAGGCTACTCTCAAACCTGTGATCCTCTTGCCTGGTCTCCTGAGTGGGAGGATTACAGGCATGCACTGCCTCATCCAGTTATGTATTAGATGTCTGAATCATTTGAGTTGGAGTTATTGTAAGCTTATGTCTCATAACTGAAAGGAGAGATGTAGTCTAAACACAGACATGGGAAAACCATTTCCAACACATGGAGCTCTGGTTTGAAGTCATGACAATCAATGAGATCTCTGAAAATGAGAATGTCCTGGGGCTAGAAAACAGATATGTCTTTGGAGAATACCAATCGTGGAGAAACAAATAAAACATCACTCAAGAGGTAGGAAGAAAACTAGAACACCAGGGCTGGAGAAAGGTCTCAGCACCCATGTCAGGTAGCCTACAATCAATCACCTGTAACTCCAGCTCCAGGGGGGGCCTGGTATCTCAGGCCTCCACAAACACCTGCACCCATGTACATATATGCTTCTCCACATACATAGAACAAAAAATAATAAAAATTAGCATTAAAAACTGAGAGACTAAGAGAATGGGTTCATTCAAAAGATGACGGCCAGCAGCAATTGATGCTGAGAATTTAAAATAATAAGAACTATGACATGCCCTTTAAATATAGCAACAGAGACATTTTCCAAGCCCTTAACATGCATGTCAGTCTTTGGGATGTTTACTTGGAGTTGACAGGGCCATCTTAATAGTTTTAGATATATTAGAAAAAATTTCCCCTGTTTGAGTAGAAACTCAAGTCACTGATATCAGCCCCATGCATAACCCAATCTCTTTCTAAGAAGGTGTTCCTTATTGGATTAGCAGAATGGCCCAAAGCTTTCCTTAAGTGTATCAGAGAACTCTCTTACTCAGGCCAGAGCTGAGGTGTTCTGGAAAACATTAAGAGTCTATCCCTGAAGACTAAGGAAGCAAAGCAGGCATCAGCAACATCTTTCAAGCACAACTGGCTCCACCCAACGTCCTTCTAGAACAGAAGAAACAAATTCTTTTCAGGGAACCGTGGGAGGATTTTGGTAGGGCTTTCACTAGCCCTTTCTCTGAAGTGTAGAGACAAGCTGGTCTACTGCACTCACTCCACCTCCTCAGGTCTCCATCCCTTTGTCTGTCAAAGTAAGTGAAAGTATAAGACGCCACAAAGGGTGGATAAAGTCCATACCAATTGCCCTGGTGCTTGGCGTATAGTAAGATAGGGGAATGCTTTTGTTCTTATTGGATGATGCACGGTGAACATTATGATATAGTTACCATCAGAAATCTTTCTCTTTCCCCTGCAAAGTGAGAGCCTGTGGGTCCCTCAGTCACCACCTGCACACACCATAAGGCTGAGGCGCTATTCCTAGGGCACACACAAGATCCAGTAGACTTTCTGGAACACCAATCATACTTTGGGATGAGTTAGTAAAGATCCAAAGGTATGTACCAATGTGTATTTATCAGATCAAAAAATGTGTCTCCTAGGGATGGAAAATATCTCATGTGGGGAGGCAGGAAAAGCTGGTAAATAGAAAGTAGGGATCCTGAAGTTGGTACAGTATTTTGTCTAAAGGCCGGAGATCCATTCTGACATTGATGGTAAGTCCAGTAACAGCAGGCGGGACTGCACAGCAGTGGGGGAAGATAACAGCCTGTGGGTTTCTGGCTTTTTGATCCTTTCAGGGGAACTCCCTTTATAGGCAACAGAAGCCAGGGGACAGTTTTAAAAGAATGCACTATCTCTTGTAAATGTCACAGACCATCTTTCTATCACTCCATCAGTCTGGGCTAGAGGTGGTGAAGGTTCTGGCGACCACTGACAATTTGGGAACACCAAAAACAAATCAACAAAAACCAACATAATCCAGCAAAACTCAACAAATTACATGACAGTTCAAACCCAGCAGGAGACAAAATACAGACCCCCCCTAAAGAGGAAGTGAAGTGTTCATCCTCACCAAACAACAAAGTCAACACTTTGGGAAGGAGAAGAAGAAAAAAAAAAATCCAGCACAAAAGGGCAACCTAAATACCTAAAACAGCAGAGAGAGCTGTGGCCAAAAAGTCTATGGGTACCAGTCTCTGCCATCTAACTGGCCCTGGGACTCAGGTTTGGAAACTGCCAGCTGCAGGGATGAGCAAAGAGAAATTAAAAGCTCCTACTTTCCATTTTGACTTGCAAAACTTAACATGAATGATATAACGACGTCATCAAATAAAAGAAGGGGGTCAGGGGGC
Source organism: Sigmodon hispidus (assembly GCA_004025045.1). Classification (NCBI taxonomy): domain Eukaryota; kingdom Metazoa; phylum Chordata; class Mammalia; order Rodentia; family Cricetidae; genus Sigmodon; species Sigmodon hispidus. The sequence continues at coordinate 190,610 of PVIH01000725.1, read as the reverse complement.
CACTGTCCGTGAGTGGAGTCAGTAAGATGACCAGAAGGACCTCCAATGGCATTTGGTTAGACCAATGCTAAAGAGATGTACGATATAATTATAAAGATATAATCATGTAACGAAGCCCTGTAGGTTATGTCAAAAAAAAAAAAAATCGTAAATGTGAATTAAGTATTCCCTGTACCTCTAGAGGATTCCATTTTCACTCTTCATGTTTTGCTGAGAAACTGAGGTACAAAGAAATGAAGGAAATCGCCTAAAGCGTGGCAGGGTGAGTCAGCAGCACCATCAGGAAGCTGGGGCTGTGCTCCTCACTTCCTGGTTTCCTCTATAAATATTAGTGCACACCACCTTCCTCTCAAAGTAGAGAGGGACAGCAGCCGCAGCTGCACAGTTTAGAGAGGCAGCTTTCCATCGAGGAAGGCACAGATTTGAACTCCACTAGGGTGGGGCAAGATATCCTGACTTGGGTCAGCCGAAACCGGAATACCTCCCCAGATGGGTCTTTCCCCTTTCTAAGCCTGGAAAACCCATCTGCCTGATGCTCTAACGTCCTTTCCTAGAGGCGTGTCCTCCCAGCTGCCTGCCCTCCTCTCCCGGGCTCTCAGGCCGTGGCTGGGCAAATTAGCGGTGCTCTTTGTCCCCAAAGCTCCAGAATTCAATTGTGCTCCAGTGCGTGCCAAAAGCTCTCAGAGTGTGCTGTGCATTGTAATAAAGCCGGCACGTGCTCTAGCAAAGAATTTTGTTCTATCTAAAGGCTCCCCAGAACATTTGTTTGGTCACCCGTCCCTCTAAGGCAAAATAAGGGAGAGAGAGGAAAGAAAGGACTGCAAACTGCCTATGTAGATGCTTCCAAAGCTTGAGTGGAAGTTTAACTAACTTCAAGGAAAAGCGCAACACCCCCAACTGTTTGAGGACTTTCTACATTTCAATGCACCAGAGCTGGATTCTGGAGCAAAGGGCAGCAGAGAGCATTCTAGAGGTTATGTCATAGATGGTGCAACATTACCTTCTGCTCACTGGGATCTTATCAGCCCTCTGTTCCCAGTCTATTTTGAGACCCATCTGAGCCCGCTACCTGGGACATGGGTAGTGTTAACAACTGAACATCCAGCTGCCAAGAGATGAACCAGCCTCATCTGGAGAAGACCGACAGGGAGGGCAAAGACATCGATGGACAGTTGATTTTATGCTTCAGAATATTGTTTCTGTGCCAAGAAATTTAGAGGTATGCTTCACATTTAGAAGTACACTAGACATTTAGGGGTATGCTGTAAATGTGTAACTGGGACCCAAATCAGCTGAGTAGGTGAGGAAAACTATATGCATTCTGTTACTTAGGCCTCTTTGTTATTTAAGCAAGAAGATAAGACTATTAAGAAGAATTTCAGCAGGTGGTGATGGCACACGCCTTTAAGCCCTGAATTTAGAAGCTGAGGCAGGCAGATCTCAAAATTTGAAGCCTGGGCTACACAAAGAAATCCTGTATCTAAAACAAACAGAAAGAACTCTAGGTGTGGTGTTGCATGTCTTCAATTCCAGCACTTGGAAGACAGAAGCAGGAGGATCTCTCTGATTTCTAAGCCAGCCTGGTCTACAAAATGAGTTCCAGGACATCCAAGACTACTCGGAGACCCTGTCTTAAAAACAAACAACAAAAATCTCTCAGCCTAGTGTGGCACACACGTTTAATCCCAGCACTCAGGTGACCAGCAAAACTCTATAAACTCAAGGGCAGTTTTGTCTACATAGTTCCAGGTCAGCCAGGGTTAGTAAGACCCTATTTCTAAAAAGCAAAAAGATAAAGGAACTCTTCTCCTGAAGCAGAGTCTTGACCCAGCATCCTAAACTGTTAGGTTCATAATGTGTGTAAGTCTTCATTCGTGGCCATGGTCCCAGACACGGACTCCCTTCAGACAGGTAGTCAACTAATCAGCCTAATTATCCTTCTACTGTATATTTAGCTATTTACACACACACACACACACACACACACACACACACACACACACACACAAAAGTGCAGCTTCCGAGTCCCAGAGAAGCAGCTTTGAGAATCAGTGCTCTGGTCCTCTGCATGTCCTTCACACCAGTGCTGGCTGCCTGGTGCTACCTGCTGCTCCCCACCACCAGCTCACACCCAACACTGGAATCCCTAACTTCTGACCTTGACACTCCTTTCCCTCCAACCTCCCCAATACAAATGGCTTCCTCACGTTGCTCCCTTGAGTAAGTGTATGCTGGGCAAAACTCTGGGACTATCAGAGGGTCTTATTGCCAGCGGGTGGCTTTTGTCTTCTTGAGCTTTTCAGGGTGTGTATGGGGGGGGGATGACAGCGATTTCTAATGGACAGTCTTTGGAGCTTTAAAGTGGCTGGCTGGGCTTTGTCTCTACCCATGTCAAAGTCACTGGTACAGCATGGAGATAAAGCTTCTTACCTAGAGAACAACCAATTAAGGTCATCAGCACATGTTGGGATGGTTCAGGTCCTGAAAAGATGGTGGGAAGTGAGAAATGACTGGTCATTAAAGCATGTAAGAGAGGCCAGGCTGGCAAGCCAGAAGGATGCCCTACTTTCTTAGCCACCATATGTGTGAAGCAGTGAGCTTCTCCAGCTTCCACGTGATGCTTGTTGACCTGATAGCTATCATGTGCAACAGCCTTTAAATTGTCTTCATAGACAATAGTGACCAAACTGTCTCTCCTTTGGAAAAGCCACAGACTTGTTTGCTTTCAAAACAATTTCCAGCTTTTTTTAGTATACTCAGGCCTAAATAAGTCTTTAAAAAGTCTCTCTTCTTGATGACCATTTCTAGCTGTGAAAAGGCCAAAATAATTAGGTTAAGTCACATCCGGCCCAGTGCCATCTGTGCATCAAATTCAAGGATGAGCTGGTAGTGGTTAAGCCACTTACATGCCTTTTAGTCCCTGGGAAGCGTAAGCAAGGAGTGATGAATGACAGTGAGGTGAGGGGACAGCTGTCAGTATCTGGCTTCAGTTTACTTCATCCCTTGCCTTTCCAATGATAAGAGCAAGCAGGTACTTAAGGCATGAGACCTGAGCTGGCCAGAAGACCCCTCTGTGCTGTTTATAGTTCTGGGGTCACAGACCCATGTTCAGATTCTAATTCTACTACTCACTGGCCACGGGACCTTAGCTGAATCAGTTAACCTCCTAACATGTCACATCTCTTGAGCTGAATAATAAAAAATATTTGCTTCACAGAGTTATGAAGATAACTACAAAATGCCTGGTACAGAGTAAGAGTTTGGCAAGGATCAGATAATTATTAGAAAATGAGTAAAACTTAGACAGTTTGCTAATAAACAAGCCTCTTCGTACTAGTCCTGCCCGAAGTTAAGGATTTGGGAGCTCAGCCTTTGCACTGGATCCTTACTCAACAGTGAAGCCATCTGCTTACTAGCTTGCTGTAATATTCCAAGACTAAAGTCCCTTCAACAAGTACCCCACTGAAGAGAGAATGATAAACAGTAAGCAGAAAATCAAAGGGAAAAATGTACCCTGTAACAAGACCCTTCTGAGGCATTCTGAACAGTATCTGGGGTTCTCTCAAGAATGCCACATTTTAAGTGTCTATTGCTGTTAAATGCTGCAGCAGACATCTGTATCTTGGTATTTCCAGTCTAACAGTGCATACAGATTGGGGAAGCTTTTCCTGGTGTTGGGTATTAAAGTTAATGCAGGCATCCCTAGGCATTCCAAGGGGATTGATTCTCCAACTCTCTGCAGATAACCAAAGCTTCAGATGTTCCTCGCTTCTATAAAATGGCTATGTATCTGCATAGAATATATATATATATGTATACAAATTATCTTTAGATCACTTAAAACAATGTAAATGTGAGCAGTGGTGGCACATACCTTTAGTCCCAGCAACTGAGAGGCAGAAGCAGGTAAGGTCAGCCTGGTCTATATAGTGAGTTCCAGGACAGTCAGGGCTACACAGAGAAACTCTGCCCAGAAAAACAAAAAAGTAAAAATAGAATGAACATCTAGGGTGATAGATTGCTTTGGGTCATTTTTTTGCAGGGCAAGGGTAGTTCATGCCTTTAATCCCAGCACTCAGGAGGCAGAGGCAAGTGGATCTCTGTGAGTTCAAGACCAGAATGGTCTACAGAGTGAGTTCCAGGACAGTCGAGGCTATACACACACCCACACACAGAGTAAATGCTGAGTCAATAATTATACTGTGATGTTTGGGTACTAATAACAAACTCACTACATGTTCAAAATACAACTTTCAAAATATTTTCTTTCTCCCAGTATGTTTATGTGCTTTTATCATGTGTATGAGTGCTTCCTGCATATGTGTTTTTGCACCATGTGTATATCTGGTACCTATAGAGGTTAGAAGAGAGTACCAGATATCCAGGAACTGGAATTTGGGAACCACTGTGTGGGTGATAGAACTGAACCTGGATCCTGGGCAACAGTAGCAAATGTTCTTAACTGCTGAGCCATCTCTCCATGCCCTAATAAATGTCTTTTTATTTGCAGTTAAATATATAGACATGAAATCCATGAATGAGGAAAGTGAATTGAATGTAAATATAAAGAAGGGAGGCCCAGAGCTTCCAAAAACAGTTCTGACACATATAAATGGTCCCTGACATCATTTCATCCTTATGCTATTGATGTAGGTCAGATGCTAACTCTCTGCCCCTCCCCCCAAGCCTCAAGTGTTGAAAGTGCTCTCACTCATGGGACTTTTGGAAGGTGGTGGGATCTTCAGGAGATGGGGCCTAGTAGAAGGGAATTGGCTCATTGTGGGCATACCTTGAAAGGGATATTGGGAGTCTGTATTAGTCATTTTTCTCATGCTATGAGTACAACAAACAAAATATCTGACCAAAGTCACTTAAGGAAAGAAATGCTGATTACTGGATCACAGTGTGGGGATGCAGTCCATCACTGTAGGAAAGATGTAGTGATAAAAGCAGCTCCCATTGTGATCGCAGGAGCGAGAGAGAGCAGGTCACATTGAGAATCAGGAAGTAGATGAATGCTGTTGCTCAGCTCACTTCTCCCCTTTGTCTTCAGTGTGGGACCCAATTCCATGAGATGTTGTCACCATTCAAGGCAGATCTTCTCTCTTCGGCTAACCTTCTCTGGAAATACCTTCACAGACACATCCAGAGGTGTGTCTCCTAGGTGATTCCAAATCTAGTTGACTTGACAATGAAGACTAATTATAACAGACTAGCTCCTTTCCCCACCGCCTCTCTGCAACTCAACCTCCACGGTATGAATAGGCCTCTGCTACTGCCTCCTGATGTCATATGCTGCCTCACCATAGACCCAAAGCATATGGATACACAATGCACTGAGGCCTTGAACTTAAAGCAAACTTTTTCTATTTGTTTTTCCAGTTTGCCAAGATGTGACTGCTTATTAACTGAGTAGATTACAAAAATACCATGCTAGACACCTTAGTTTATCTGGCTAAAAACATCTGTTAATCTGGTCTTCCCTATTGCCAGCATCTCTACCACCCACAAAATAAGGTATCTTTCTCTTCATTCCACTTGTAGATAATATGAAGGGCCACAGAAAGTTGTTAGCTTCCTTAAAGTATTTTCCAACTGTATAGATCTGGTGAATTAGATGCTCCATGCATATGATGCTATATTTACCCAGAGACTGAGCAATCAAGAAATTATCTGTCAAGGCAATTCTCTTATTTATTTTCCCACAGCCATGCTCATTTACTGATTCAGTTTGGGATATCCCCCATGCAATGTGTGGTTCCACAATCCTCAGCATGTTGGCTGAAGCCTTGTTGTACCTTGCAGACCTTTGTGCTCATCCCAACAATGCCTCAGATTCTGATGACAAATGCCAACTTTGGCTCTGCAGGAACGCAGGCACGTAGATATTTCCAGCTTTCCTGGCCACCCTAGCAATTCTTGGTCCAGTACAACTGCCTACGTTCCTTGTGATACTGCTTTGCCTTTTCATAGCTAAACTTTCTCTTTACCTTTCACAGTGTCTTCAGGGCAAACTTCTTCAAGCATTTCCCTTTCAATCCTTCAAAATACCTTCCCTTTTTCCTTAATGGTTTCTGGCACAACAGGAACCTTCTACCCCCACCCTACCCCCTCCCACAGCCTCCATGTTCCAATGGAAAAAAAAATTCTCTCTCTCTTTTGAAATTTATTTATGTTTTTTTTTGTTTATTTATTTATTGTAACAGGGTTTCTCTGTATAATAGTGCTAGCCGTCCTGGAACTTGCTTTGTAGACCTCCTTTTCTCTTTTTAAATTAATTATCTTGGGCATTTTTTATCACACAGTGATGGGAGGGTCCATAGCTCAGCAATACACTATATTATTAAACAAACAAAAACATTGTGTTCCATGAAATGAAGCCACACAGGAAGGGAGGGAAGGAGAATGTCAAGTTTGAGGGAGAATAACAGGAAGGCAGCTTGATTTACCACATTTAAGAAGAGCTTCTCGGGGCTGGAGACATGGCTCAGCGGTTAAGAGCACTAACTGTTCTTCCAGAGGTCCTGAGTTCAATTCCCAGCAACCACATGGTGGCTCACAACCATCTACACAATGATATCTGGTACCCTCTTCTGTATACTGTATACATAATAAATAAATCTTTAAAAAAGAAAAAAAATCCAAAACCTTATCCTAACACTGGGTTTCCCCTTTAAAAAAAAAAAAAAAAGAAGAGCTTCTCCTCCAGAAAGGGCCCCTTCTGTTCTTCCCCTCCATATGCAAGATAGTAGCTGAACCTCTAGGTTTTTGTTTGTTTATCTTGTGCCCCACCCCCCAGTTTCTAGCTGTCCTGAACCTGCTATGTAGATCAGGCTGGCCTTAAACTCACAGACATCCACCTGCCTCTGCCTCTGGAGTGCAGGGAGTAAAAAAAGGCATACCCAATCACACCAGGTTAGCTTTCGTTAATTTAAAAGATACATAAGAATGGTAGGTGGGCTGGAGGGATGGCTCAGAGGTTAAGAGCACTGACTGTTCTTCCAGAGGACCTGAGTTCAATTCCCAGCAACCACATGGTGGCTCACAACCATCTATGATGACATCTGGTGCTCTCTTCTATATGCTGTATAAATAATAAATAAATAAATCTTAAAAAAAAAAAAGAAAGGTAGGTAAAGCTGGGAGGTGGTGGCACATCTTGAAAAATCAAAAAAACAAACAAACAAAACTAAGGGGGGGAGGGAGGTGGTGCATTCTTATAATACCAGCATTTGAGAAGTGGAGGCAGGAGGATTAAAAATTCATGTTCATCTTCAGCTACATAAAGAGTTATAGGCTAGCCTGGGCTACAAGAGACCCATACTGAGTGTCAATTTGATAGAATCTAGGCTCCTTTAGGAAATAAACCTCCAGGAATCCCTGTAAGGAATTATCTAGATAGATTTATGAAGATAGAAAGACCATCTTACGGGTCTGGAGAGATGGCTCAGTGGTTAAGAGCACTGACTGTTCTTCTGGAGGACCTGAGTTCTATTCCCAGCATCCACATGGCAGCTAACAACTGTCTATAATTCTAAGATCTGACACCCTTACACAGTTATACATGCAAGCAAAACACCAATTCACATAAATAAAAAAATAAATATTTTTTTTTAAAAAAGAAGAAAGACCATCTTACCTATAGGTTGTATTGTTCTTGCAGTCCAGGTCTGAATTCAAAAGAGAAAATGAGCTTGGAGTGACCCTATTCCTGTCCCCCTGCTTCCTTACTGCAGGTGAATGTGACCAGCTTCCTGAAGCTCCTGCTGCTACTAGGTGGCCCACAATGATGTATTATAACTTGGAACTGTGAGCTAAAATAAGCCAGTCCCTTCCTTAAGCTGCTGCCTGTCAGGTGTTTTGTGATAACGATGAGAAAACTAACATAAGTTACTATTTTTAGCACAGAAATAACTCAATTGTATAAGTTTAGAAACACGTCCAAATAAATTTATTGGTGACAGAGACTACTCCTTGGATGCAATGCCTTTATACAGCAATACTGTTTATATTGGGTTACACACTCACAAGACTTTGCAGACACTTTGCAATAGCTCAGCATCCTACAAGAATATTCAGTCACTAAGAAGCAACCACAGGCTTAGAGCAGAGAAACACATTGTCTCAGTTAAGGTTGCTATTGCTATGAGGAAACATCATGACCAAAGTAACTTGGGGAGGAAAGCGTTAATTTCACTCACATTTCCAGATCAAAAGCAGTTCATTATCAAAACCAGTGAGTACTGGATCCTGGAGGCAGGAGCTGAAGAAGAGTCCTTGGAGGGGTTCTGCTTACTGGTTTGCTCATCATGGCTTACCCAGACTGCTTTCTTATAGAACCCAGGACCACCAGCTCAGGGACAGCACCAGCCACCATGGCTGGGCCCTCCCACATTGATCACTAATTAAGAAAATGCCCTACATCAGAATCTTATAAAGGCGTTTTCTCAATCGAGGCTTCCTCCTTTCAGATGACTCTAGCTTGTGTCAAGTTGACATAAAACCAGCCAGGACACACATGAAAACAGAAAGAGAGGCACATCTTTAATGTGTTTTTTGGTGATTTAAGCCAGGTGGAATTAAATGCATTCCCATTTGGTGGTAGCCTGTGCTTGTAGTCCCAGCTGTTCAGATCGAAGCAAGAGGATTGCTGGAGTTCGGGAGTTTAAAACCAAGCTGAGCAATGTAAGCAGCCTCAATCTAAGGCTAATAATAAATATTTTAATTAAAAAAAGGGACTTTCCCCTGAGCTTCTAAGTCCATGAAGCTGGTCTCCTCCTGCACTTTCCTTTTTTTCTCTGTACTTGGAAATCCCACTCCGTTCCAGTTTTCCAGATCTCTATAATATATCACCAAATATTGATTGAATGATAGCAATCTTGCTTATAACCTCAGTAGTGTCCCTACCTTAAATTAACTGTGTTCGTTGTGTTGTCTTGGTGATATTTTGATGATTTCCAGATGCGTACATCATATGAATAGAAAGTGGGTGGAGACACAGCAAAGCCATTCAGAATAAAACCAGAACCTCAGCTACCCCATGTGTTTTAAATATATTACCCATACAATTAAGAATACAGTATTATAAACTGACTCCATAAATCTTAGGATAAAACCAATAACATAGCAACTCTTCTTAGCCACAAAAAGGCCCCTAATAATATATATTCTATGATGATGCACTTTGAATATTCCTGAATACTCCATAGCTTCCTAAACTAAACAACAGCATGTTCCATTCTGTGCAAAATGAAGGGAGTATTTATTCTTTCATATATATATATAATATGATATATATGTATCTTATTTTGGAAAAATTTAAAAACATTTTTAAAAGATGACTTTTAAAACATAAAGCCTGCATGTAATGGCACACATCTCAGTCCTAGCACTCTGAAGGCAGAGTCAGGCATCTTGATCTTCTCCAGTTCAAAGTCAGTCTGGTCTTCATAGCAAGTTCCAGGATAGCCTCAGCTACATACATTTCATTTATGTATATTTCCTACTTTCTCTCTTTCTCACACACATGGAAATATTAGATTATTTTAGTGACAACACAGCACACAGCATTCCAGTGCAAATACTTTACTGTTTAAGACGTAAGAACCATGCTTTAAGCTAGGTGATGATGGCACATGCCTTCAATCCCAGCATTTGGGAGGCAGAGGCAGGCAGATCTCTGTGAGTTCAAGGTCAGCCTGGTCTACAAAGAGAGTTCCAGAACATCTAAGGTTGTTACACAGAGAAACTCTATCTTGAAAAACCAAAACAATATCAAAAACAATACTGTGTTTTAAGTATAATCACAAACCTACCAACACAAATTGGTAACAATAATTCCTTTATATTCTCCAGTACATAGCCAATATTCCCTAAAGTCCTTAAAAACAATCAGATGTGCTTTTTTTCTTTTTTTTTTAACTTTATTTATTTATTTATTTATTTGCTTTGGTGTTTGCCTGGAATTGGAACTACAGACAGTTGTTAGCTGCCATATGGGTGCTGGGAATCGAACCCGGATCCTCTGGAAGAGCCGACGGTGCTCTTAACCACTGAGCCATTTCTCCAGCCCCGTGCTTTTTTTTCTGAGTGTGTGTATGTTATATGTAGTGTATACGTGTGTGTGCTTTTTGTAAACAGATACATGTGTGTACATGTGCATATAAAGATCAGCAGTTGAAGTTAGATGTCTTATTCAGTCTCTCTCCACTTTATGTTTTGAGACATGATCTCTCACTGATGGGGTCAACCTGGCCAATAAGCTTTAGGAATCTATCTGTCTCCACTCCACCCCTAAATGTTAGGGATACAGATACATACCCGCTGCACCCAGTTTTATTTATTTTGTTTTGAAGCAAGGTCTCACTATGTTGCCCTGGCTAGCCTGGAACTTACAGGAGTCTGTCTGTCTGTCTGTGAGTTCCAGACATTGCCTGGCCATGTACTGGTGGTTCAATCTCAGAGCAAGCACTTTACTAACTGAGCCATACTGAGCCATAGTTCATTCCCCTACACACACACACCATTGCGACAGTAACTCATTTTGTAGTACAGGCTCACCCAAAACTTAGTATGCAGACTAGAGTAGCCTAGAACCTGTAGCTACTGTCTTGCCTCTGCCTCCTGAGTGCTAGGGTTACAGGCAAGCATCAGTTTACCCAGTTTCTATCTTCGGTTTTTAAGGACAGCGGATGTTTTTTGTTTGGTTGGTTTTTAAAGATTTATTTTATTTTATGGAAATAAATATTTTTGCCTGCATAGGTGTATGTGAACCATGTGCCCAAGGAGACCAGAAGCAGACATCAGATCCCCTGGAACTAGAGTTACAGATGGTTGTGAGTTGCCATGCAGCTGTTTTAAGGACTTACAGAGCTGAAATCCCCCTGCAGTTCCTCTTAGGAATATTTCCTTAAATAAATGCTTAGTCATGGAATATTTTATCATAAATTCAACAGTGTCCAACAACCATCGCTGAGATGGCCCACACTCATCAGCAGCAGAAACAAGGTGTAAGGAGGCTTTGCTCGTGTTCTCTTACCGAGGCAGATGCTGAACACAAAGAGTGAAAGGCAGGTTGAGAGATCTTATCCCAATCCCAACTAATCATTATTTAACTTTACAGAGCAACTTTGAACAAACTCTTGTTTTACCTGTCTGTGCAGAGGCTGGAAAAAGAATAGGTTAGCCTAAACAGCCTGGAAATTTTCTCTGAATCTTGAGATCCAATGAGTTTGACTTCAATTGTACTTATTTGTTTGTTTGTTTGTTTGTTTGTTTGTTTATCTATCTATCTTTTTTTTTTTTAAGTCAGCCTTCTACATCTTAGTGCTCCCCATCAGCAAATTCAACCAATGTGGAATGAAACGTTTCCAAAAACTACCACAGCTGTACTAAATAGCAGGGACTATTTTTCTTCTCCTTGTTTTTTAAACAATACTATGTAACAGCTTTTTACCTAACCTTTCTTATATCAGGTGTCACAAGTCACCCAGAGGTGACTGAAAGTACTGAAGAAAGGACTGGGTGGAGCTCTGCAGGCGGAGTGCTCACCTGACACACAGGAAACCCTGGGGTGATCCTCAGCTCTACATAAATGGGGAGCACTGTTGGAGGATCAGAACTTCTACCCTGAAGAGTTTAAAGATAGCCTGGTTATAAGTTTTTTTTTTTTTTGAAAGAAAAAAATAAAAAAGAGCATGTAGGAAGATGTGCCTAGGATCTTGTGCCAACACTACACCATTTTATATGTGGATTTGGGAGTATTCAAAAGGAAGGAGCTGGGATCAGTCCTCTTTAGGTACTGAGGAATGGATGCAGAGGTAACTGTCTGATTATACTATATATCATGGTGTTATTTGCAAAGATTAAAAACATTAGACAGCAGATTGTTTGTAATCATAAAACCAGCCAAACCCCAACTTTCATTCCCTTGAGTAAGTCCAACTGTCTGACACCTCATATCTCTTTGGATTGTTATTATTTGTTATGAACACAATCTTTATTGTGGTGATATATTTTTATTTTATATTAAATATAATCAATATAATTGTATACTATTATTGTACCTATTATATATTGTTTTTCTTACTCTTTCATTTTTGACACAAAAGAGGATATGTGGTGATTCTGTCCTCTGATATCCCAGGCTGATTTTATTCAATATAAAATATATCACTACACTTTTCTACTGAACACAAACTTTTAAAAGAGGTTTTCTCATATCTGTCTTTGTAATATCAAAATCCAGTGACATGTCTGAAGACTGGTAGATATGCAATATATATGTGCTACATAAATAAATGGTGGGTCCATAATCTGAGGCTATAGACTGCTCCATCTGCCTTACAGGACCCTGCAGAGTAAAATGAGCTGATGCATGTAAATGCATACTTTATATTTCATAACTAAAACATAAAATATTATTTTCATATAAAAACATGTAGACCAAAAAAAAAAAAAAAACAGAACAACAAAACTAACAAACAAAAAACATGTAGACCAAGCCTTGCTTCTAATGTTTGGCAAAGGATGAGTGGTGGGCATTTTTCTTTCTACTCTCAATTTCATCTCTCTTTATAAAGTATGTATCTCTCTGTTTGCTTTCACTCCCTCCAGTCCTGGGGATTAAACCTAGGACCTAGCTCATGCTAGGCAAGCACTCTACCACTGAACTATACACTCTTTTTACATTTTTATTTTGATACAGGACCTAAGGTATTCAAACTGTCCTTGAACTTCTTCAGTAGTCCAAATTGGCTTGTTCTCTCTCTCTCTCTCTCTCTCTCTCTCTCTCTCTCTCTCTCTCTCTCTCTCTCTCTCTTTCTCTCTCTCTCTCTCTCGCGCGCGCGTGTTTGTGTGTGTGTGTGTGTGTGTGTGTGTGTGTGTGTATTATACTTCTATTCACGCACTATCATTTTAAAATTTGCCTCTAACAATTCTTTGGGGAAGTTTTTGGACTTATGGTATTTCTATTTACAATTCTTCATAACAGTTTAACAGAGCAATACACACTCAGTAGAAACTGTCCTTTGGGGACTGGTTGAGGTTTAGTGGGTGAAGGTGCTTGCCACTGAAGCCTGGTGAGTGATCTCCAGAAACCACAGAATGGTGGAAGGCAAGATATAAAGGTGCCCCCTGACATGTGGCATTCATGATCCCCCTCATATTATGCACACACAAATTGTGTATGCATACACAATCATACTAAAAAATCTGAAATCTGGTCCTTTCATGGGGGAAAGGACCAGAGTTCATTGCACTGTGTTGTTGAAATTATTTGAATATGTTGTTTTAACAGTTCACATCTATCACGTGTACAAAATGACCATCAGTGAGTATACAGAGTTACTCAACACTTTTCATAAGATAGGCTTGGTGTTACATGACTTGACCTAACCCAAGGCTAAGTTTCGTGATAATAGGTAGGATTGGTGTGTAAAAAGCATCTTCAAGAGACTCATGGAGTAAAGATGCCTGCTATAAAGCCTGATGACCCGATTATGACCTGGGATCCACATTGTAGAGAAGATCAACTCCTGAGTGCTGGTCCCCAGACCTCCATGTGCACACTGATGCTCCCAGCCCCAGTCTATTTTTTAGGATTTAATTTTATTATTTATGTATATGAATGTTTTACCTGCATATATACATATTTGTGTGTATCACATGCATGGCTGGTGTCCTCAGAGGTCAGAAGAGTGTCAGATTCCCTAGGATTAGAGTTACAGATAGTTGTAAGCCAACATTTGGGTGCTGGGACTAGAGCCCAGGCCCTCTGCAATAGTAATATGTGCTCATAACTTCTAAGACAACTCTCCACCCCCATATTTATTCATGTAATAAAATAAATAAAGCATCTTTGAGGGCTGGCAGTGCTCACCTAGCTTGTTTACAAAAATTGCTATTTTTTTTTTTAAAAAAAAGCCTTATAACTTGCAATTTACAGCAGATTTATTGGAAACCAAATCTAAGTAACTCACAATCATCTGTAATTAGAAGCTTGGTGTCAGTCTTTTTATTTAGATTCAGGGGATCAAACTCAGGGCTTGACATATGCTAGGAAATTCTACCACCAATCTACACTCTAAATCCAATAAGCCAGTCAAATTTAAATAAAGCATTTTCCCTCATATTTTTCAAGTTAAAATAAGGCAATAAGCAGTATCTCAAATAAGATACATGAAATTCCTGATCTTCCATAAATATTCACAGTTCCTAACAACCCTGACAGAAGCTGAATGGGAACCATTCTTTGAATGTTTCTTCAAAAGATCATTTCCTTCCTATTTCTTTTTTGCAATGACACAATTTATTTTAAATAAGTTCTGATACTGCCATTTTGAAACATAAATATTTCCTTTTACTACCAAATCTTGTAGAAGCCCTGTGTCAGCAGTTTTAAAGAGGACTATTAGCCCTAAGCAATAACACACACACATGCATGCACAAACACATGCACACTGTGTGCAGGATCACAAACACATACACATGAATGCACACAAGCTTGATGCGCTCATACAAATAAATGGAGACTTTTTATTTTAAAAAGTGCACATTATAACCTCTTCTAGGTGACATGAAGCCCTTTCCTACGTTGAACACTGACAAGTCTTGTGATAAAGCTGGTGTACTTACTGTTTAACAAATAAACTGGATTTAAGCTGTTTAACTCAGCATTTATCAAACTTCCTTATTTTATGTGAAACTAAAACTTAATGCCAGTATGTCAGCAAGCAGAAGCCAGCAGAGATGGTCAAGTTAATCTATGATGTTAAAACTAGTGCATCTGGAATGGATAAAATGTGGTATAAAGGATCCCAGGTACCACCTACCTATCCTGCCAATGTAACTTATGGCCATGCGGACAATCTTCTGAACCACTCTGAAAAACCAAACTCTGGTTCTAAGCCTTCAATTTTATTTCCAGGGAAGTGTATAAGTATTTCCCAAAGTGGGAGGAATAAGAACAAAGCCACTGGAGGGGGTGCAAGGGGCCAGATACTAGTCACCTTCTCACAGTGAGAAATGAACTGACCTTGCTAAGTTAAAGAGTAATTTCCAGGTACACATCAGAAGGAACAGTCCAGCTGGCCTCAATGAGCATGCAAATCTCTTTAAATTAAGATGGCAAGTAATTAAACCATTCAGCTTGTTGACAGGCCTCTCCATGAAGGTAGTTTACTTTCACTTGAAATGACCGCTTTGCTTCCGAAGATCCCCACACCCAGAGTGACTCAATTTCATAACACCACCATTAAATTCTCTAGCTTTATGGGCAATAGGTTGAGGCGTAAAGCATCAGTTCCTCTACAGTGAGTCAGATCAACTGTGCAAGTGGCGGGGAGGAGGTTTAGAGCCCAAGTTGGCTTCCAGGGCCTGGGTGTGGTTGATAGCTCAAACTCTTAGCGCGCCTTTGCTTGAGCTCATGGATCTGGTCCAAACCTCCCAGTTTACACCCTTCTTCCACCTGACTGGACTACCCCACCCCCACCTGGGGCAGCCTTCTCTGGGGACTTGACTTTAAAGACTTTGGGTACCATCTCAAACTGGCCAGAATTCTCTGCATCCTCAGTGTAGGCCCTTCAGATGCTTTTAAGATTTCATCTTCCTGGACGCGCCCCCTGGGTTTTTCCAAACTATCTGGGCTGATGGGACTAGAGGCTGCCTCGTGCTATTCTCTGAGCCCAGCACAAGTATCAGATGACTGATGACCTCTGGGTCAGTCACCTTCACAGTAGCCTCTGCCACACAGGGCAGTCGACATCGCTGCCTTCTTCTTCATCTCTAGAAAAGGTGGGCACGGAAGGCCGCAGAGATGCAGTCGGGTCGAGAAGAACTTGTGCGAGCTGGGCCGAGCTTACCCTAGGCAATGCATCCGATTGCAAGATGCTGGGTACAGGAAACCTTTTCACGCGGCCTTTTCCCTAGTTATCCACTCCGCACAGTTTCCATGGCTCCGCCGCCATCCTCCCGCCCCCACTTCTCCCGCGGAGCCCAGCAACAGTCGCCTGGCGGGCGGATGGGGAACCCTGCGTTCTCCTCAAGGCCCCAGTGCGTTTAGGTGCAGGGCGTAACGCAACTCCGGTGAAGTTTTGCTATTCTCCTTGCCCCTTTCCCAGTCGCCTGCACTCCCGTCTGTCCCCTACCCTGACAACAAGCAGCCCCAGGCTGGGCCTGGAGACGCGGGGGAGGGGCGCGGCGCAGGCAAAGTTGCTGAGTTGCGGTGCACACTCTGAAGTTGCAGCTGCGACGGCTGCTTCCCGCCCCTTTCCTGGACTCCGCCACCCGGAACGCACACCCACTAGTCACCGCCTGCTACCTGCCCTCTCCTTTGCGGCCCCGGCCGGGACTCAGCAGCATCCCCGCCCCGCGCCCACAAGAAACCCAGGTTTCCAGCGCAGTCGGGCTGGGGGCGGGCGGCGGGCGCACCCTACCTCCGCGTTCCGCCTGGGGGGGAGAGGGAATTGGGAGGGGGGCAAGGTCTCCTCCATCCGCGGGCCCCTGAGCCCTGCCGAGGGAGGGAAGCGGGTTGGCAAATGGGAGTCAGCGTTCTCATTCCCTCTGGGCAGAGGCTTTGCGGGGAGGGGCGCGCGGTGGGGGGAGGGGGAAGCAAAGAGTCTGGGGCCTGGGACTGAAGTTGCCAACAGGTGCTCTTCAGCTCATGTGACCCGAAGGAAGTACACCGCAAGGGTAGCCGGAGATGGGGGTGAGGGGATTTCTCAGGGTCCTGGCAGTGCCAGACACGGGGTGCTCCCTCCTGCCGTGGTCCAGGGAGTGCTCGCGGATGGCTCCGAGCACTGGCGCCCTCGCAGGGAATAGGAAGAAGAAGAGGGAGAGGGAAGGGATGCGAAAGTGGGTCAGGAATGTGACTGGACGCACACCCCTCTTCTGGCCACCCGAGGCAGCCAGCTCCAGCCTTGGAAAGCGAGTCATTTGCTGTTGTGGCTCCGCAGCATTATAGGTGGACAGTTAGCAGAGGATCGCTGTTTTTCTGTGACCCACTGGGAAGAAAAAACTTAGTCACTTCTGTAACGGGGTTGGCTTGGGTGCAATGATGCAGTGATGTTGGAGATAAACTTAGCCCTGATGTAAATTGAAGTTGGACTTAGGGGGCCAGAATGGGAAGCTGAGGAGGAGATGGGGCTTTGCTGAGTTTTGTGTTTTTGTTTGTTTACCATGTCAGAGGACATCAATTTACCACCGTTCTTAATAGCTGACTGAGTTGAGACAAAAGTTTGAAGTTTGATACCCTAGAATTGGAAGGAACAGGGGACAATCACAGTTTTGTATTTGGGGAAAGCTGGAGAAACGAACATTAAAAGCCTTTTATTAGAAGGAGGAGGAGGGAGAGGTCCAGCTCTCTCAAAGCAAAAGAAGCAGTTGAGTTCCCTCCTGGGTGCTGGAGCAGTTCAAAGCCCAAGCACGTGATAAGGAAGGAGGAATTGAGATTCAGGAGTGATGGCCTTTTGGATTGAAGGCAGAGGAGGAGACAAGAAAAGAAATCGGGGTGGGGGGGCAGGCTGGGACTGCAAAAAGGAGGCTTAGTGTTAATTGAATTTGTAACTCAAAACTTCTCTTGAACACTTTCTGCCTCATTTTCTTTCTGTGACATCTGGTGGACCAGAGTCATAAGATGTAGGGGATAGGACCGAGGAACCCCTGAGCTGAGAAATCCACAGTAGCTGGAGTTTTCCCTCCGAGGGTCAACCAGCAGCTTGTTTCTCCAGAGCCACCTCCGAGTTAGATAACCAGGGATTTAGGAATTAATGTAAAGTTCTATTCCACGTGAGTAAAGATGGATCTTGCTTTGGAGTATATAGTTCAGGGAGACAAAACCTGGGAAATTGAGCTGGATATGATGACAGGTGCCTGGGCAGTGGAAAAGAATCCAGAAGTTCAAGGTCATCCTTGACTATGCTGCCACTTTAAGGCCACCTTGCCTAAAGAAGCAAAACCAAACAAACAACTGGGAAAATTTATTATAAATTGAATCATCTTTTAAATATGTAGAAGGAGGTTGGATTATTTTGTTATGAAAACTTTTGGAAGATTTAATCTACAAAAAAACAAAAGATTATTTTTTTAATTGAGTGTGGGATTGAAGTAGCCCTGGGGTGGCCTGAAACTTTCTATATAGACCAGGCTAGCCTGTCACTTGCAGAAAACTTCTTGCCTCTGCCTTCTAAGTGCTGGGATTACAGGTATACCACCACCATATCCAGGTCTGTTATTCATTCATATTAATGCTGGAGATTGAGCCTGGGCCTTGCAGAGCCGAAGCACAGTCTATCATTCAGCCATACTTCCAACCCAAATTATTATTATTTTATGCCTAGATGACCTTGGCTGTTGTCTCATGATAGAATGGCAGTCATGGTAGTTATTGGAATAGTAACATGCATAATTTAATTTAATGTATATGGGTGTGTTTGTCTGTGTGTGTGTGTGTGTGTGTGTGTGTGTGTGTGTATCTTGCATGTGTTGCTGGTACCTGAAAAAGTCAATAGAAGGTGGCAGATGTCCTGAAACTGGAATAGTGAGTGGTTGGGAGCCAACATGTCCATATACATGAATTGATCTTGGGTCCTTTGAAGAGTAGAAAGTGTTCTTAACCAATGAACTGTCTCTCTAGCCCAAGGACTGGGCTTAGAAATCTTTATTTCAACTAGAAAAGATCATTATTTTTACATAGGATGTTTTCGTAAGCTGTAGAAGGGCTTTGTTTAGAATTACATAGGGCAGACATTCTGATATTCTTCTGTAGGAAAATGACAGCTATACAAAACATTTTTCAGGAAATTTGAAAGAAGTTAGTGCACAGAGCAATTTTCTACTCAAGAGATAGTTTGCCTTGAAAGCTTGGTTCACAGCAGAATAGTAGTTGCCGTAAAAACCAATAGAAACTTGAAGTAAAATGAAGCAGTAACTGTTCTCTATACATCCTTTCTTCAATTTCACTTCCGAATCCATGATTCTTCCATATAGGATGATCTGCCTTTAGTTACAAAGCAAATTTAGAACAATTAAATTGAGGAAGGAATATATGTCAAAAAAGAGTTAGCAACAGAACCCTTTATTAGCTCAGAAGTGGTGGTGCACGCCTTTAATCCCAGCATTCAGGAGGCAGAGGAAGGCAGATCTTTGAATTTGAGGCCAACCTAGGCTACAGAGGGAGTTCCAGGACAGCCAAGGCTACACGGAGAACCCCTGTCTCAAAAAAGAAAAAAAAGGAATCATCTATACAAAGTTCGGATATGGCTCAGTGATTGGGTGCTTGGCTGGCATGAATGAGATTCTGGGTTTGTTTTCCAGTAATGAGGGGGAAAATAATTTAAAGAAGTTGCCACCAGGCATGATGACACACACCTTTAATACCAGCTCTTAGGAGACAGAGGCAGGCAGATTTGAGTTTGAGACCAGCTTGTTCTACATAGCAAGTTCCTGGCCAGCCAGAACTATACAGTATACACAGTAAGACAGCTGTCCTGAGGGGGAGAAGTTATCTATTCATTGTATCATATTTCACTTACATTACTGTGGGTGATGTGTTAGGAACCATCTACTTACTCAAGGACATCCTAAAATATTTTTTAAAATGAGCACATATTTGAACAACTGATTTACCTACACTATATACAGAGCTGTGTTAAGCACTGTGGGAATTACAAACAAATGGATATTCAAAACAAACAAACAAGTCTCATTAAGGGCAAGAAGTTTAGTTGTTCGAGAGTTCAAAAAGCATCAATAACCAGGGGAGAAGATGGTGGGTTCATATACAAAAAGCAGTAGTTGGAGATAAAGTGAGAGTTTTAGAAGTGCTGGGATTAAATGTTGAGAGTTTTAAATGTTTTCTTCTGGCTTCCATTTCTCTAAAATGTTGGCAGAGAGCTTCCACATTTTGTCTGTATAAAAACAAAAGAACCTGCTCTTTTTTTAGGGCGTTATTACCACCAGCCAGTGTATGAATGACTACCAGAGGGATTGGACAAAAATTGTCACTGAAAATTCTAGAAGGGATGGAGAACACAGACAGCAGGCTAGGCTGGTGGGGCCCGTAGAAGTGCTGAGGGCCAAGTTCACCTTGTCAGAGATGACTGCAGAAGGTACCTAAAAGACAGAGGAGAGCTGGCCTCCTCCAGTGCTCAGGCATGGGTATTCTACTGTGCTGGGAGTGTGCTGGTATGGTGGTTGGCAGCTGCCATCATCAGGAAGTAGTTCAGAGAAAGGTCTTAAGGCTTGAACTTGGGCCTTAAATGATGGGTATGATTTTTATAGCTAGAAAGAAGAAAGTTGTCCTTGTGTTCTGAGCCCGAGAGCACACACCAGGAATCTAAATTGATCAGCTTTGATAGAAGAGATGGATCAGGCATGAAATTTGTCATTTCAGTGATAAGATTAGGGTCAGACCAATTAGAGACAAGAAATAGCTTGCCAAACTTGGTATTGGGATGTTATCTGCAGATAATAGGTAATTATGGGAAAACTTTAAGCAGGGAAAATACAGACATACCTCATTTTTGTGCTTCTATTTCGAGTTTACCCAACCTAGAGTCAAACAAACCCATTTTTCTAATAGCTCAGATGATTGTTAGCAACTTTTAGCAATAAAATAAGATATATAGCCGGGTGATGGTGGTGCATGCCATTAATCCTAGCGCTCAGGAAGCAGAGGCAGGCAGATCTCTGTGAGTTTGAGACCAGCCTGGTCTACAGAGCAAGTTCTAGGACAGCCAGAACTACACAGAGAAACCCTATCTCAAAAAAAAAAAAGACCAAAATAAATACAATGTATTCATCATTTTATTGGACATGACATTGCATAGCTAATATATACCAGCACAATTAAACATAACTTGTATATGCTGAGGGACCCACCACCCCCCACCAAAAGTTGTGTGACCATTTTATTCTATTTATTTTCTTGCAATGGTCTGGAAAGGGCCCAGCCATATCACCAAGGTAGGGTGTAGGAGACCAAAGTTAGACCTGGAGGAGGTTAGCCTTGTGAGGTCAGGTCACAGTGGAAGTTTAAGGAAGAACATTAGTGGCTATTTCAGGGACCCACGAGAACAATGAGAATAACTGTTGTCAAAGGAAATGGGTGTAGGGATGAAACAGTGGTGGAGTACCTTCTTAGTACATGCAAGGCCCTAACACAATCAAGCAAATTATTTGTAAAGTTAAAACAGATATTAGGGGGGCTGGAGAGATGGCTCAGTGGTTAAGAGCACTGACTGCTCTTCCAGAGGACTGGGGTTCGATTCCCAGCACACACATGGCAGCTAACAACTGTCTATAGTTCCAGTTCCCAGTTCCAGGCAAACACCAAGGCAAATAAAATAAATAAAGTTTTTTTTTTTTAAAAAAAGCAGATATTAGCTGGAGAGGTGGCTCAGTGGTTAAGAGTGCTTGATGCTTTCATAGGAACTGGGTATGGTTCCCAGCACCCATGTTAGGCATGTCATAACTGTGTGTAATTTCAGCTTCGAGTGATCTGATACCCCCTTCTGACCTCCACAGGTACCACCCCCCCCACACACACACATACACACACACACACATGCATGCACATAAACACATAAATAATAAAAATTTAAATGTTAAAAAAGAAAATGGTAACATTTTATAGAATGTATAAAAGTAAGCAGGACTCAGAGGTCAAGGTAACTGATACTGTACATCTAGGTACTTTGGATGGTAGGAAGATCTACAGGAAGACTGTGTTCAAAACAAACTGAAAAGTTCCTTTTGAGAAACTTGTGTTCAAGGTCATGTCAGAACCTGGGTTTAAGTGATTTAGGGGAATGGATGAGTCATGGATGTGTACATCATTCACTGGAAGTGATGGCGGGTCCCAAGTGTGAATGAGCACCTGAGTTAGAACCAGTTGGCAAAAGACCAATTTTAGGGAGCATTCTCAGTTAACATGTGCCTCCATCCAATTTGGAAAACCTCCCTCCTCATCGACCACAAATTAGTCATTTCTGGGGCTTTCTGGAGAGTCCAAATGATGGCTCAGCACTGTCCTAACCAAAGGGCTTTAGCTCAGTGGCTCCTGACCTGCCTCATCAGATTAAGGCGCCCCACCCCTAGGCACAGCATCAAATCTTCCTGGGGTTAGCGGACCATTTTTTAGTAAGACCTTTAGAGCACCCTGGTATGAATCCTTTGAAATATTTTTTACCTTAACCAGTTTATGGCGGTCCAACTTGAGACACCCTAGTTCTCCTGTGACTCTCCTAAGGAGACTAAGAAACCTCTAGCTTTCCATGCATTCTTGTCGAACTTGTCCTCTCTTTGGAAGCTGGATGGACAGTCCTTGACAGGCAGCACTCAAAGTTGTTTTGATCCCAGTGACCTGCTGCCTTCCAAATTTAGCAGTGGTCTGGAAGAGAGGATGGATGCCTCAAGTCCTCTGCCCCGCTGCGTTGAAAGGAGGTGGCATTTCTGAGCCCTGTGTGGTGGGGGAGTGACTCAAACTGTGTACATGGAAGCCTGTGGGGATGATGCAATAACCCAGCTTGGGCAGACCACTTCCTGTACCTTTGGATTCACAGACCTAGGGTGTGGCAATTGGCAGTATTCTCCAGGGTAGACTGGACTGGTTGATGTCTCAAGCAGCTCTGTCAGTCTAAGGTGAGGTAAGGCAAGCCACAGGCTGCAAACCAACAAGGTCTCAAAGGGTCTACTAGCTTAAACACGGATACGTCGTCAGAAATTTGGATTTAGATTCTAAAAGACTATGGCCATGGTTGCAAGAAATACCCACCTACATATGTGTCTTTATTTACTATTGTTACAAAAAGAAATGTGTTTTCTGTTGAACACTAGTCAGACATTTGGTCACAGCCAACTTCCAGTCAGTGCAGTATTATTTATTCAGCTACAAACTAATCATTGGCTCTTCTTTTTGTTTATAAGGTACAAAGAAACCAACTCATGTATCTACAGTATAATTTGCCTGTGAATGAGCAGGCAAAAGTTCATTGACAGTAAGGATTGTGAGTGACAGAAATGTCACCCAACACTTCCGTGTATGTAGAGGTTTGCTGTGTGCATGTGAGTGCTAGAGGCCCCTGGAGTTAGGGTGACAGGTGGTTGTGAGTCAAATTGAACTCTGGTCCTCTGGTAGAACAGCACACACTCTTAACTGCTTATCCATTTCTACAGCCCCAGAGCCCATTTTAAAATGTTATTTTCACAATTATTTACTGTTTTCCCTTAACCATTCATAATGCCCACAAAGCAGATTTGAAGGTCATAACTCCAGCAGGTCACCTTCAGTCCCGAAGTTTTGTGGTTTTACAAAGGAGAAATGCCCTCCTTCAGCTGTGGCATCTGGGGACATGTGTAGTTTATTTCATGGCTGACCACTTAAAAGTACTTCTAGATTTATGAAACTTGTGGAATAAGCCGGTTTTACTCACAACTGCTTTTTGTTTATCAGCTTTAAAAAGATATGTTAAAAATGGTTTGGCAACTTTTAAAATATAAAACAACATCAGTGTTGGAACCAAAGCAGAACTCTTTAAACAGATGCTCCTGTCTCTGAATTAGGAGAACTCCTTTTTTCAAAGTCAAAGTTTCCTGATAAAACTGGATTAGCAATAGATTTTTTTTTTTTAAATGATAACATTCAAATCAGGCATAAGTAACGTAGAGTTTCATCAAGAACATGAGTCATGGCTTATGGGGGATGAATACCCACATATTCACATCCTCAACATCCTGGCCCCATCTTCTCCCAAGTATGACTTAGGAACAGTTGTAGCATCTATTTCTGGATCTTTATACTATGATAGTGTAGAAATACAGGGCTTCAGGTGAGATCCATTCCTCCTGCCATCTCTGAACCTGAAATAGTCTTGGGATACATAACAGTATCTTCAGCTTCTGCTCCTCCTACCTCCACCTCCTAAATGCTAGGGTCACAGGTGTGTACCACCACATTGGGGTTCTGAAGTGCTGGGGATTGAAGTCAGGGCTTCCTGTATGATAGACAAACACTCCACCAGCTGAGCCATGTAAGGACATAGGCATAAGCAGCCAAAAACTGCTCCTGAAAGGATTAATTTCAGAGTCTTGGTTATTTATTTTATTCTTTGTGGGGCTAGGTATGAAACTTGAGACCTCAGAGATGCTAGGAGATCACACTATGCACCCAATGGTATGTGTTGCCTATTTCACAAGGATTTTTCTAGAATGTTTATCTTTCTTGATGCACAATAACTGTAAGTTTTAACAAAGCTGCTGGAGTAAAGGGACAATCGATTCATATTGTCAAATTTCAGATCTCTGAAAAAGCTGAGTTGAGACTGCATGAGTGGAGTACTATCTTAAGGCTAACTTTTGTTTTAAATCTGAGGTGGCTGGTTAGTTTCTTGTTGAACTAGAGAATTACTTCAATTTTTAAACCCAAAACTGCAGCTTGGTAGTGGTAGTGCATGCCTTTAATCCCAGAAGAAGCAGGCAGATCTCTGTGAGTTCCAGGCCAACCTGGTCTACTAAGCAAGTTCAAGGGCAGCCAGGGATCTTATACAAAGAAACCCTGTCTACCATGGGGAGTCAACAAAATCTGGCACATCAAGTTGAGGCAGGACCAAATCCCCACCCTCCTACCTCCCCAACCCCCTCCTACCCACTGCATCAAGGCTGAGCAAGGTATCCCTCTATAGGGCATGGGCTCAGGAGCGGGGGAGGAGGAACTGTTGTTGGCATATAAAATGAAAAAAAATTACATTTAAAAAAAGAAACTTTGTCTCAAAAACTGCAGCACTCCCTACATGGCTATTTGTACAGTGAAATTGAGTGATTAAAAGGAAACTTTAGGAAATGTGGAGACCTTGTGCTATACTACCACAAAAGTACATGGTCTCAGAGGGGCACCCCTTTGCTTTGCCAGTCCTGTGTTCAATAGAACTGCTGCAGACTCCTGAAATGTCAGCTTAGGCCTCAGCCTCTATGTGTCTTACTTTTGATTACTTTGGTCCTCAGCCAGCCTCATATTTGACACTCTAAGCATGGTCAGTGTTGGTGCCACTTGGTCTTGAACTGTTAATCTTTTTATTATTTCCTGTCATTTTGCCCTGTGATTGATGCTTTTGAGCCTGAGGCAGGGGGGCAATGAAAATGACTTTGAAAATAGCTATGGAAAGGAATGAGTGAAACTGGGATTTGGGTCTTACTTGAGAACAGAGAAAGACTGGAAAGAGCGAGCACACAGTATATTTTAGATGGCTTGGGCCCTAGCAGAAATGAAAGGGGGCTTTTCTGGTGTGTTATCATGGTTGCATAATTCAGATCTCCAGTTCTGTGATGTGAGGGATATTAAGATCTCCTAGGATCTCTGTCCAATGCTATGGAAAGGTTGTTGGAAAGGGTCCTCTTTAAGTTAAAAATAAATGAGTTTTTATTTGTAGCCTTATTAAATATCTTCTCAATATCCCCCCTACCTCACAGTCTACTTGTGAGGGCTGGGTTTAGCTTGTAATGAGCAGAGAGACCTTCTGGGATGTGAGAAGAAACAGAACATCAACTTGTGAGTTTTGCCTTTCTTTCTATAGTATTGGATTTTGAGATAAACTATTGATTGTGATCTTGTAGCATAAGCTACAATTCTTCTTAGCATAGCTCTTTGTTATGCTACCAACTCTTTCTAGCATAAAATTTGTTGTTATAACTAATTAACATGCGTAAGCCAGTGGCGTGGGTTGTATTCATAGAGTTTGCATGTAGAAGTCCTCTCTACTGTCAACATTTTTTAATCACCCCCAAACGAAACTCTTATATTCACCAAGTATTAACTCCCTATCATTTCTTGCCCAAGACCCTTATAACTTCTAGTTTACTTGCTCTTCCCCTGCATACATTCTAGATATTTTATAGCAGTGGGACATAGTTGTATTTATCTTTTTGAGACTTGCTTTTTCATCTAGCATTCTCTTTTTTCAAGATTCATCTCTGCTGTAGCATGGATCAGTATTCCATTTTATTTTTTTAATGGATGAATGATATCCTATGATCTGTATATAACACACTTTGCGTAGTCTCCACATTTCCTAAGGTTTCCTTTTAACCACTCAATTTCATGCTGAAAACATAATCATGTGTTTGTGGCCCTTAGCTGATTTGAATGATGCTGCTAGAAATATTGGCTTGCGGGCTGGAGAGATGGCTCAGCAGTTAAGAGCACTGACTGTTCTTCCAGAGGACCTGAGTTCGGTTCCCAGCATCCACACAGCAGCTAACAACTGTCTGTAATTTCAAGATCTGACACCCTTACACAGTTATACATGTGGGCAAAACACCAATTCACATAAAAATAAAAATAAATGTTTATTAAAAAAGAAATATTGGCTTGCAGGTATCAGTGGGATTGTCAGGTCATATAGTAAATTTCTTTAACTTGGGAGGGCTACAGCTACCAGGCTGTTTTTCACTTGGTTGCACCATTTTACATTTCTTCCAGCAATGATGAGGGTACAGTTTCTTCACATCTTTGCTACTATTTGTTATTTTCCATTTTTCAAGATTCTTGACATCCAGGCTGCATTGTGATACACACCTTTAATCTCAGAACTCAAGAGGCAGAAGCAGATACATAGATTTAGCCTGGGATATATGGTAAGACCTTGGCTTAAACAACAAAGTCTCATCACCCTATGGAAATTAAAATGAGATATTATTGAGATTATTATTTTTCTAATGACACTGGGCATGTTTCTGATTTTTCTTTTGTTTTATTCTTCCAATACTAGGGATTGAGTCCAGGGCCTTGTGCATCCTAACCACACACTCTACCAATTGAGCTATATGCCATCCTTTCTTTTCACACTCTTATTTCTTTGATGATGATGATGTCTGTATATGGTGTGTGTGCATGTGTGTGCAGGTAGGCATGCATGTGTCATAGTGTGAACGTGCAAACCAGAGGACAATTTTACCTGCTGAGCCCTGTCACCAACCTTATTTCTTATTGGTCATTAGTATAACTTTCTTCAAGTAATATATATTAAACCCCTTGTGTTGCTCAATTTTGCATATTTTGTAACATATCTTAGTAGCATATAAACAAAGATAAGGGGACACTTGGCTATATGCAAATATTTTTTAAAGATAGGAGGACATGCTTTGTTATAAAACCCTTATTATGATCAATAATGATCCACTTTATTCCTTAAAGCCTGCCATTGACAGAAGACTATTTATTTGTTTGTCTGAGACCTCATATGCTTGAGTTTCATATGTCCCAGGCTGACCTCATTATGCAGCAGAGGCCACCTTTGAACTCCTGATCCTTCTGCCTCCACCACCAGAGTGCTGGAGTTACCACCACACCTCAAAGAAGAAAACATTGATGAAAATTCTTAAACCTTAAGGGAATTTTATGTGGTCAAATATTATGTGTACTGAGCTTCCCATTTAAAGTTAATCACTGGGTCCCTCAGCTGTCTTTTATGATGTTTCCTTTCAGTACTTTAAGTCCTAGATGGTGAATAATCCCAGCACTTAGAACACAGAGACAGGAGGATTGCCTGTCTCATAGGAGGCTGACCTAGGCTACATATCAAGTACCTGACCATATAGGACAACACAGCAAGAAAGGGAATGGGAGAAAGAGGGGAGGTATAAGGGGAATCTACTTATATGGGTTTCGAGTCAGAGATTTGCCTTGAGATCGGTGCAACTGTATGGTAAATCGAGCGAGGGTTTCAGGGTGCTTATGATGTGTTTGTTTGTTTTGAGACAGTTTTACTATGTAGCTCTGGTTGTTCTGGAACTAGCTCTGTAGACTAGTCCTGGCTGGCCTCGAACTCACCTGTCTCTGCCTCCCAAGTTCTGGGATTAAAGGCTTGTGCCACCACAGCCTGGCACTTATGAATCTTCGTAAGAAATGGAGTTTGGGGCTAGGGAGATGGCTCAGTGGATAGAGTGCTTGCTGCACCAGCAGGAAGACTCAAATTTGAATCTTCAGCAACTACACTAAAAAAAAAAAAAAAAAAAAAAATCTGGACATGACAGCCTGTAAGCCTGTAAGCCCTGCCCTGGGAAGTACAGACCAGTGCTGAGGACTTGCTGGCCAGGAAGACCTGAAACAGGAAGCCCCAGGTTCAGAAAGATATTTTGTCTCAAATATAAGATGGAGAGAGACTGATAGAGGAAACACAACTGATACTGACCGGCAGCAAACACACACTAAGCACCACATCACATCATGTATGAGGACCAGAAGTCACAACTCTCAAGAGACAGATCTGGCTCTAAAATGACCATTATCAGTTAGCCTAATGATGTCATTTATAAAACTCGCCTAACTCTCTAAGACTCCCTTACAGGGAAGGATGGAGCTGGCCTAGTCAAGGACACGGCCAGAGCATTTCAGGCGTGGGATTGAGCTCTTCACCACTTGACTTTTCCATTGTTGTTTATCCTCTGGGGGTAAGCTTTGTTAAGTTGTCCTAAAATGCCAGCTTCTATCAAGGTGTGACATCACCCTCCTGGTAATCCTGGTGTGTTTCTTGGAAAATGACCACACAAACAGGCCTTTTCTAAATAAAGCATTCGTTTCAGTAAATAGGTTATTTTACCAGCCAGTCAAGTGGAGAATTTTAAAACCAGTGTTTGTTTTGCCAGCAAACATTTTGTTTCAATCTTTGCAGCTTAACAAGTGGGGAGACTTTAAGTGGCTCCTAGAAAAACCAATGCCAGGCTGTCAGCAGGAGCTTCGGGTCAAGCAGCTATCTGTTTGCTGTCTGAGAGTGACTTTAATCACACATCTGGAGAACCAGCTGGTGTGTTCTCGATAGCTCTGTACTTGACTGCAATCAAATAATGTGTGCATGCCTTTAATCTCAGCATTCTAGAGGCAGAAGCAGGAAGCCAACATAATCTACATAGCAAGTTCCAGGCCAGCCAAGGCCACATAATGAGACTTTGACTCCCTACCCCTCTCCAAAAAAAATCCAAAACAACAACAAGCAAACACTTAGGTTTTAGGTTTGGGAAGGGCTTTTAATTACTTTCTTCTGTTAAAAGATGAGTAGAAAGAAATTATTCAGTTGGTAGTTGATTGGGGGCTGGGGCTGGGGCTTTGGGCTCATTGGGAGAACACCTTGCCTGGCATATATGAGGTCTAGGTCTCATCCCTAGCACTGAAAAATAAGAATACTGCTATAATCCATGCCTGAGATGTATGTACCCTTTAGTGACTTTGTGACCATTCAACTTTATATAAACCAGAACTCTGCACAGCCGGTTCTGCATTCAGGGAATCAAAATACTCTGGGAAAACAAATACAAAGCCAGCCTGTTGCTTGTTTACTAAACATATACAGAATATTTTTCCTTTGTCATTATTGCCTGAAACAACACAAAAATGTCTCATCTACTTATATAACATTTACATTATAGTTGGTATAATAAGCCATCTAGAGTTAACTGTAAGTATTTGGAAGCACATGCCTACGTTCTGTGCAGAGAACCCTAACCCTAACTCTTTGGACAAATTTGATTTTTTTATTTACTTAAAATGTTTCATTTCATTTATTCATTTATTCTCTATTGATTGTGAGTGCAGAGGTAAAGGGACAATTCTGAGAATTTGTTCTGCCATCACGTGGGATTAGACTTCGCTCATCAGGTTTGATGGCAAGGACTCACTAAGCCAGCTTATCAGTCCTTCCCTATTTTTTAAATTAAATTAAATTTACAAATCTTAAAGCAGTCTCCATGGATCTTGGGTTGGCTTTCAACTCCCTATGTCTAAGGAGCAAAGCTTGAGCTTCAGATCCTCCAGCCTCTACCTCCCAAGGGCTGAGATTATAAACCTCGGCCACTGAACCTGGTTGATCTGATTGATCTTAAAGAACCCTGAAACCAGCCTCAGGACTGTATATTCTTTAAAAAAAAAAAAAATGAGACAATAGATATCACTATGTAGCCCAGGCTGTCCTCAAACTCCAGATCCTCCTGCCTCTACTTCCTGAGTGCTGGGATTATAGGGACTGGATACCAGGTTTAGCCAAACTACTTCTGCTACTTGTTTATCTTGGCAGTGATGTGGTGATGCCACGCTGGTGCCTGCAGCTGTGTTTTTTGTTTGGTTTTTTGTTTTGTTTTGTTTTTGCACATTGCTTGCAGGCCTCTGGTTTCCCACAATGTCATTTTCCACTTTACTACTGATGAATTTTTGGACCGTTCTATACTTGGACTCTTATGCAAAAGGCTGTCAATACTTGTTTTATTTGGGGTTATATTGCTGTGAGGGAACATCATAACCAAAAAACAAATGCAAGGAGTAAATGGTTTATTTTGCTTACTCTTCCAGATCATAGTTCATCTCTGAAGGAATTCAGGACAGGACAGGGCTGGAATCTGGAAGCAGGAGCTGATGCAAAGGCAATGGAGGGGTACTTAATGGTTTGCTTTGCCTGCTTATAGAACCCAGGACCACAAACCCAGGGATGACACCAACCGCAATGAGTTATGCTCTCTCCCAGACACCACTGATTAAGAAAATGTTCTACAGCTAGATGTTATGGAGCATTTCTCAGTTGGGGCCTCCTCCTTTCAGATGACTTGTTTGTATCAAGTTGATATAAAATTACTCAGCACAAGACCCTTTTTCTAAATATTTCTCCTTATCATTGTGTAAATGTTTCTCTAGGATGTATGTGGAAGATAGACTGTTGTGTCATAGGATACTTGTTTGGTTTGGTTTGGTTGTTTCAAGATGGGCTTTCTTTGTGTAGCCCTGGCTATCTTGGACCTCAATGATCTGTTGACCAGGTTGACCTCAAACTCAGAGATTTACCCATCTCTACCTCCCAAGTGTTGAGATTAAAGGCATGCACCTCTACCACCTGGCAGGAATCCTTCCTTATCTTCTTATCTTTGTGCTATTAATTGCAAAATTTTCCAAAGTAAGTATTCAGGTTTCTGTCACTAACAGTGAATGTTGACTATTCTTTCTTACTGAGTTATAATTGGCATTCAATTATATATATTGAATATGTACATAATTTATTAGCATGCATGTGCCAGAGCAGTTTGTAGGTCAGAAGCCAGCTTTCACGAGTTCTTTCCACCGTTCTAGGGTTTGAACTTACATAGGGTTGCCAGGCTTACATAGTAGGCCTTTTATGTAATAAACCATCTTTCTGTCCCACACTTATCTTTTTAAAAAAACTTTCCAGAAGGCTAAAAGGATGACTCAGTGGTTAAAAGCACTGGCTGCTCTCCCAGAGGAGCTGGGTTCAGTTCCCAGCATCCACATGGAGAAGGTTCATAGCCCTGTGCAGTTCCTGTTCTTCTGGCTCTGTGGGCACCAAACATGAATGTGGCACACAAACACAAATGCAGGAAAACATCCATAAATGGTAAAGTCTAATTAATTAAAAAACTTTGCCAAATGAGAATTTAATTACTCTACATCTTCACAAAAATTTAATATCGACAGACTTTTCACTCTTTGCCAGTGCACTGAAAACTAAATGTCAACTCCTATTGTCTTAATTACCCTCCTGATTATTAGTTAGCAATTATTGGCCATTTTGACTTCTTTTTTTCTAAATATTTATTCAAACTCACTGCCTATTTTCTTGGTAAATATGTTTATTTTTGAGAGTCATTGTGTAGCTCAGGTTAGTCTAGAACTATAGAATGTAGCCCAGGCTGACCTAGACTCGGTAGTCCTTTTAACACAGCTTCTTGAGTATTGGGACTGCAGGCTGTTGACACCATATGGGAGCAGTTTCCTGGATTGTCTTTTTCTTGATGGTTTCCTGTCTGGTTTTGGAGAACTCCTGTGTGTAGCCCGATGGGGATCTTGTGTTGTATACAGACTTGTTACAAATATCTTCTGTTTATGTGCCTTAGATGCACACAAATTCTTAATTTTAATATTGTTAAGTTTCTCAACTTCTTTCTTTATGGAGAATACTTTGTATCTTAAAACAAACAATTGCCTTGAGCTGCTGAATAACTCAGCTGGTGGTTCTTTTGGTGCAAGCAGAAGGACTTGAGTTCTATCTCTAGAAGGAACAGTTTTCAAAAGCTGACTCTGATGACTTGTGTTTGCAATCCTAGCACTGGGAGACATGACAGGAGATCCTTGGAACTTGATGCTCCCTAGCTCAGTCTCATTGTTGAGTTGTTTAGGTTAAATGAGAAACCCCCAAACAGGGCAAACCACACCTGAAGAACACCACCCAAGGTTGATGTATCCCCCTCACCCCCAAAAATAAATATTTGGAAGTTTGGTGTGCTGAGGCTTTCAAGCAATGCCAGTATTTTGGAGCTAAAGGTGGGAAAATCAGAATTCACCTTGATTATGTATTGAGTTCCACGTCAGCTTGGGCTACAAAGAAACCCTGTCTTAACAAACAAACAAATTATTCCCTATCCCTGAAGATAAACTTCATGTTACTCTCCTGTATTCTGTGTTGATTTTTCCCCACTCACATTTTGTTACTGCATTTCATTCATGTGGGTCTGATTTTGGTGAGTGTTGACTTTTGTGAATGTGCTCTGTCTTCAGTGCTTGTCTTGGTGGATATTGGGAGGTGCTGCTGAGGTGTCACCCTTTTCACACAGTCTAGAATTGTACCTGTCACGTATGTGCCCTGTCTCACTTTGTGCTTTCTAATCTGTTTGATGATGGCCATGTCAACTCTCCATGCTACAATTAACTGTCACAGCTTTCTGATGACTCCTGCCTCTGAGGAAGGTAGACTCCTCCACCTTGTTATTTTGCAAGGGTGTCTTGGTCTTCCTGGCTTGCTGCCTTTCTCTATAAATTTTAGAAACAGCTTTAATTCCCTAGGAGAAGTTTAGAGCATTTTTATTAGAACTATACTGAATCCACAGAGCAATCGGAGGAGAAAAGACACATTTACAGTAGTCAGGCACATCAAAAGGCACTGTGCAGAGACATCAGTGTCAGACTCTCAGGTACCAACCCTGCACCCAGTCTCATTGGCCATGTGGTTCTGAAGAATTTACTTCATCTTGGTGTGCCTCTGTTCTCCCACCTGTAAAATGGGGATTGTGGGCTGGGATATAGGCCAGTGGTAGAGAATGTATTTACCATGCCCAACACCCTGGGTTTGATGCCCTGTACCAAAAAAGAAAAAGGGAAATGATGAACCATATGGTACAGGAAATGTCTCACATTAGCTGATTAGACACAAACACAGCTACCTTTCTGAGAGTATCTGAAAGACTTAAGTGAGTGAATGTGTGGTATATGACATGTATAAAGAACTTGGAACACAGGATCTTAGGTGTTTGAACAGTGATTCTGTCTGTCCACAGACAGCTTCCTCAATATCTGAGAAAGTTTGATAATTTTTCTCATAAAGCTCTCTAGGGGCTGGAAGGAGGGCTGAGCAGTTAAGAGTACTTGATGTTCTAGAACAGCAATCCTCTACCTTCCTAATGCTGTGACCCTTTAATACATGGTGTGTGACCCCCTACACCATACAATTATTTTTGTTGCTATTTTATAACTGTAATTTTTCTACTGCTATGTATTGTAATGTAATATCTGTGTTTACATTGGCCTTAGGCAAGCCCTGTGAAAGGGTATTTCAGTTCCCCCCTCCCAAGGGATCATGACCAACAGTTGAGAACTACTGTTATAGAGAAACTGAGTTCAGATTCCAGCACCTATGTTGGGCAACTCACAACTGCCTGTAACTCCAGTTTACAGTGATCCATCTCCTTTCTCTGGCCTTTATGGATATCTTCATACACAAGGCAGATGCACACAGAGAGGCATATAAATATATACAAAATTTTAATAAAAAATAAAACAATAATACATATTTTATATTCCAACCTATCCCAATATGTGTAGGGCACATTAGCCCATGGGCATATATTACTTGGTATTAGTATATAACATATATATATCATGTTATATAATATAAACATATGTGTATATACTCACATTTTTGATGCATCAAAAGATACATCAAGCATCTCTGTGTGTATGATGTCCTTGACGCTAGCTAGTTTATTTTATGAGCTGACTGTGATTATATTTGGTTAACTCTAGTCAAATGTCATGTCCGATGAACCACTGCTTAGAACAGAAGAGAAATATGGACAGTGTGACAACCCATCATGAGCACTGCTCTGTTCTGATAGGGCTCAACATAGTTTCTATTTTACCCAATTTGACATTTTACCCAATTCAAACTTTTGTAGACTATTGATTTCTGTTGTTGAAGTTTATCCAAAAAATTGGCAGTCTGTTTCATTTTTTTTTTTCTTCTATCTCAGGCTGTTTTCTGTCTCTAACTTTTTTCCTCCTAGGAGCATTAAGATGTCACAGAATTTACTGCAAGAGCACCCACAGAGTGCCTGGGATCATAGTAGATGTCAGAGGTGCCATCCCTTTTAAGATCAGAGTCATTTTGTATGCTGACTAGCATCCAGCATAAGTCAGGACCCCTTAGATAAAAAACAGATGTCATTCTTTTTCCATTTTCTAGTTCTATCACACATCACAAAGATATTTGTGGGGCTATTTTTTTTAGACATATGCTCATACAAAAAAACTCACTCATAAACAAAATTCTTAGCAGTAACAGTGACAAAGAAGCCCAAATAGCCATTAGTTAGTGGAAAGACAAAATATTGTACATCTCTACAATGGAGTACTATTTGACAATAAAATGGGGTGAAATACTGGTATATACTACAACACGGGTGAGTCTTTCAAGCTCATTCTAAGCCAGACAGAAGATTCCATATTCTAACCCTAGGATGGTAAATTAAAATGTCAAAATTGGATGGAAGAGTTCATAGAAAAACAGAGAGGGAAGGAAAGCAAGCACACGTCTGTCCCCCTTGCCTCGTGCTTCCCTCTGGTTTCAGTTCTGCAGCATGGGCTCTGTCACGTGGCTCTGACTCACATGGGAGGCTCAGCCTGAAGCTGCCGGGCTGCGTGTGATTTCACTTTGTCGGAGGGCACAGACACTCAAACTGAAACCAGTGAAGAAACCAATGTGTTCTTAATGGTTTTTACCCAAACCATAAATCCCTCCTTGGAGAGACAGGGGAATCACCCAGAAGTTGGCCCAGTCCCTTCAATATGCTTTAGAACAGTAGCTGTCAAATTTTTTTTCTTCAATATTTGTCAATTCACTGATCACCTGTGTCACCTCATTCCAGGAATTCACCTAAAACATTAATTCTGGGACCTGTTCTAGATCAAGGTAACTGGACAGTGTGAAAGACAGAAACTCCAGCCTTTTGAAAGATTCCCAGGGATACTGTCCATCAGGCAGGGCTTGCTACAAATGATGAAGTTGGTGTGGGTTGGGGTTCCATTGATCGATACTTATCACTTAATGGAAAATGTTGTCAGATGGAGAATTAGGGATCCGGCAGTCATTTAGTGATGTGGTAGGTGAGCACCTCCTGTGTTAATAGAATAGAGTCTACTATTAGGAACTATTGTACAGAAGGGCAGGCAGCAACACAGAGATGTTTGATAACATGCCCTGCATCTATCGTTTAACACATAGTAGTCATGCTCTTTGTGAACCTCTCTGTTAATTACATGATAATTAGGTTTTGGCAAAAGGGGACCAGCAAAGTCTACTTCTTTTTGCTTTGATTTTTTGATTGAACCCAGCCCCTCCTGCATGCTAAGCAGAGGTTCCGCCACCGAGCTACATCTCTAAAGGGTCTGCTTGGATGATAGTTGTAGCTTAAGGGTCCTGCTAGATCCTTTATAAATTATTTATTGCTTTAGAAAATCCTTACCAAATGTTAGCATTCCTATAGCTTGGAGTAGATATCTCACAAAGGAGAGGCATACACAAAAACTTCCCACCTATCAGACACACCAGGAACTGCTTTACCCGTGTCCACACATAGATTAGAGGACTTTCACAGGTTGGAAAACTATGAGGCTCTATTGTTATAAGGTACTGCCTTATACTGTGCTGTGTGCTAAGCATTTTAAGTATTTTTCCCTTTGTTTTATTGCAAACTTGTTTCTTGTCAAATTCTACTAATAATGCATTTCACAGAAAACTAAGCATACAGACACAAAGGTGATGCAACTCCTACATCACAGCTATGATAGGAAGATGACACTCATTTATGGGCATGCCATTTGCTTCCTTGTGTCTATAATGGAAAATGTAGACTGGCTCTTGCCTCAGTAGGTAAGAGCACTGGCCTGACAGTGTGGGTTAGATTTGTGGAACTCACCAGGCCCAGGTATGATTATTATTTTTAGATCTAGTCTTGCCAAGGTAGGACCAATTGTCTTTCACAGGTATTTGTGAGACATGAAAAGTGATGCCTTCATTTCCCAGGCATCTTTCTCTCTAATCCCAGGAGACCCTCTTTGTACAAACACCTTTCCAATGAGTTGGATGTGCAGCTGAACATTTGTGTGGTTAAGGAACCACATGGAGAGATGCTTAATAACAGGGACTAGATGAAACAAATGAGCTGGGTGTGGAGGATCACACCTCTAATCTCAATATTCTACAGGCCGAGGCAGGATTAGATTAGAAGTGAGCCTGGCCTACACAGTGAGATCTTGGGGTTGGGGGAAACAGAGAGCAGTACCTACTCCCTCCTTTCCCATTTGAACCATTTTCTTCTGAGATTCCTTTGAAAGTTGGTTTAATTAAAGTAGATTAGCTAGCCATTGTAGTACTTAGGAGACTGAGGCAGGAGGATCATGAGTTCTAGGCCACCTTTTAAAAGATCTTGTCTTTAAAAAAAAGCAAGAAAATAAATAAATAAATAAATAAATAAATAAATAAATAAATAAATAAATAAATAAAATGTGTTAGAGAAATAGCTCATTGGGTTGGAGCACTTGTTACCCTTGCAGAGGACCAAGGTTTGATTTCCTAGCACCCACACAGTGGCCCACAATCGTCTGTAACTCCAGTTCCAAAGGACCATGTACCCTCTTCCATTCTCTTCTCACAACAAGCATGAATGTGGTACATAGACAGACAGACAGACAAAATACATACACATATACATATATATAATAAAATAAATAAATCTAAAAAAATTTTAAAAATCAAGTAGTAGGTTAAGTATGAAATCTAACTTAATCATATACACTTTCCTTCATGCTAAAAAGGAACAACAGAAATATACACAGTACAGCAATATTTAAAATATATAAATATATAACAAAAAAGAAAATATATATAAATATGTGTTTGAGGTTAGAGTGCAGGTCAGTGGTAAGAGTATCCTTAGCATATTTGAAGCCCTATATTCCAACCCTAGAACCCAAAACTAATTAATTAACTCAATAAATAAGTGGCAGATGGAAGCTAAAACTTGGTGTAAGATGAATTGGAACAAGACACACACATAAGATCTAGCTCAGTCTACCAGCTTGGTGGTGACCTAGTTCCGGAGACCCTCCTCTACTTTGCTCTCGCTAGATCTCCTCCCGTTAGCCTCCTCCCATCTGTGACTCTATAATAAATACAAAACAAAGCTAAACTCTCTTTATCTTATTTGCTCTGTGGGATTATTTCAAAGGTCTTGCTGGCACTCGAGGCAAATAGTAGACATTATTCATCATCCAATTCAGAGGACCTTAGGAAACTGAAAAGAAACTAGTGTGCAGGACAAACCCAGCTTTTTGCTTGGTCCTAATGCCTTTCTGTTGTGGATCTTCATAAAGATGACTTGATAGGAACCAGTCAGGTACCCCGTGGTAGAGAAAATGACCTAATTTGTTATCAGGGGCCTTGGAGTACTAACAAATAAAACACCAATGCCTCGCTTCGTAAAAATAATTTGAAAATGACCATAAAGTCTCACATTTTCTTCTCCAGTATTGCATCAACCCAAGGAAAATGAGTGTAGACTGCTTATACCAACTCGGGATAGCTGCCAAGACATGGCCTGGGAAATGGGGCTTCTGGTTTAGGCCTCATGGGAACAGAGCAGCTTACCACTGCTTTCTGCAGATGACCTGAAAAAGGAAGGGCTTCAGCAAGGGCTTTAAGAAAGAGTCAGCTCACTAGGTATAAACTGCTTTGCAAGAAGATTCAGGATGTACCATAAAGACTTGATACCCAGGAGCTGAAAATTACACTTACAAAGCTTAAAATACACCAGCACCCCCATCAATGAGGAGCAAGTTTGAGGGGAGAGCAAGGGGGTCAGTTTTATACTGTATGAGAAACTGCACACAGGTGAACACACACTACATACCTTTGTTGTTGGCTTCGCCAGAATACCTGGATGATTCTAGAGGCAAATTACAGAAAATAGAAATCAGGGGGTTTGGTTTGGTTTTGTTTGACACAGGGTCTCTCTCTCTCTGTGTGTGTAGCCTTAGCTAGCCTTGAACTCACTATCTAGACCAGGCTGGCCTTGAACTCACAGAGATCTGCTTACTTCTACCTCTAGAGTACTAGGATTAAAGGTGCTTGCCATCATGCCTGGCACATGATGACCTCTTACTGTCATTCTTGATGATATAGCTGTTCTAGAACAATGGCTTGGGGATTCCATGGGAATCTCTGATATCTTTTTTTTTTTTTTAAACTTTATTTATTTATTATTTATTTATTTGACTTGGTGTTTGCCTGGAACTGGAACTACAGACAGTTGTTAGCTGCCATGTGGGTGCTGGGAATCGAACCCGGGTCCTCTGGAAGAGCAGACAGTGCTCTTAACCGCTGAGCCATCTCTCCAGCCCCATCTCTGATATCTTTTCAGGGGTACATGGAATCAACACTATATCCATAATAACATTAAAATATGATTTATTTTATTACCTTTTGTTCCCTCTGGCTTTCCCAGAGGATGCATGATGTGTGATATTGCAACAGACTGGGCACAGAACCCAGTGACCTTCCATTAAACCAGCTATTTAGAGATTTGCAAAAGAGTTAAATAAAGCAGTGCCATTCTTATTAACTTTTTGGTGAGAAAATAGTTATTTTTGTAAAATATGATATCTATATTAACACATGGCTAGTTATTATTTTAGCTGAACTAAATTTTCTGTTTCTAAGCTTTGCTTTATAATACATAAAATATCTATTGGTATAACATAAGGAGCTTTTTGAGGTCCTCAATAATTCTAAATGTTCAAGAGTCTTGAGCCAAAAATGTCTGAAAATCCCTGTGCCAGGCATGTGCTCACCACAGGCTGGTATATGAGTTGCAATAAACAATACAAAAGCTGGATATATCACCTAATGGGAGAGTACTTTAGTGGGACTGGGTTTGATCCTTGCTCAACACTGCAGAATAGAAGAGCTCAAAGCAAAGTAGTTGACAACACACAGAATGACTGTGGCTCCTGAGAAGTGCATGATACCCAGACCTGCAGAATTGTTCCCAACAGCCAGATACCTCTGCATTGCCTACGGATATATTCATCTAATGGGTATTTATTTAGCACTAGGATTAATTACAGTGGTCAATAAAAAAGAAAAGTGTCTACCCTTGTGGAACTATTAAAAAAAAAAGTGCCCTAAGAAATCAGAATTATTCAGCCTGTCTGTTTTATTAAAATCAACACATACAGCTGGTATCTAAAATTGGTAGACTGAGACTCTCTGAATGAGCCCTCTTCCTCACTGTGGGTCAGGCTCTGGGAAGAGTGTTTCGTGTGCATTATTTATTTGACATACCAGCCCTATAGTAGAAGTGGTCATATGTGGTCATAAATAAAGACATGGAAAGAAGTAGAGATGGAGAATTTGAGTTGTCAGCTAATAGAAGATAGAACCAAGGGCCAGGTGTGTAACAATGGTAGAGTACTTGCCTAGGATGTATGAGGCCCTGTCTTTCACCCTCAACACATTGGGAGGCAGAATTTGTACATTAAAGCGTATTTGTTTTAGGTAGTCTGTTGGACTTCTCACTAGTTCCCACATCCTTTTTAGAAAAAGCATTGCCCAGGTGGCGATTGTGTATCTCAGAGTGTATTTTCAACCATGTTCTCACACAGATCAGAGAGCGGCAATAAAGAAACCTCTGGCACATTCAGGTTGGGAAACTTGCAAATGCAAAAGCAGCCAGGTGAATCTGAGTGACATTATCAAAAAGAAATTGTCTAAGCCGAATGAGGTAAGGTGCAGCCAGCCAACCAAGAGAGCCAGCCACCCATAGGGGCAGGGACATGTGTGATGCTAGGCTCCAGGAAACCCTGACAGTAGGCCTGCAACTTGTACCACCTTTAGCGACACAGCCAGTTCAGATGTCAAATCACTTCTGTCTTTGCCAAAGTGATTCTTTAAAGTGTCTGCTGGGGGAATCTCCTTGGATCTGAAAATGATTTTGTTTCTTTTCTATAAATTACTTAGTTTGTGTTTTGGGGTTTTGAGACAGGGTTGCTCTGTGTCGCCCTGAACGTCCTGAAACTCACTCTGTAGACCAGGCTGGCCTCCAACACAAAGATCAGACTGCCTTTGCCTTCTGAGTCCTGGGATTAAAGACCTTCTTATTTGTTTGTTTGAAACAGAGTCTCATTCTAATCTCAAACTGGCCTGGAACTCATTGTATAGCCTAGGCTGGCCTTACACTCTCAATAATCCTCCTGTCTCAGCTTCACAAGTACAAAGATTATGAGAGGGAGCCACTAAGCCAGCCTTGTATTTTCATTTGGATTCAAACCCACTGTGTTTCCTCAGAGCTCTCTAGCATGGCCGCAACAGGTGTTTTGGGTGTTTTTTGTTTTGGGGGGAGTTGTTGTTGTTGCTGTTTTCAGGAGCCTCTGATCTGTCTCTTTACCATCTCCCCTCTGTGACCAAAAGAGACAGTGACTTATAGTCATGCCCTGTGTGGTGACTATGTTGTGTATTAACTCCAAATATAGTTGATATTTGCAACCAAAACCCATGTGATCTAGAATCCTTCTGTGCATCTTCCCAAAGTCTAGGGAACGTGGGATAAATTCTAAATGGAGAGTTCACAGGTGCATGCATATTCACAACAAGGTTCACTGGGTGTGCAATCAGGGCCTCCTCTTGCATGAGTCTTGTAAAACACCCTCTTCAGCTGATATCATTCTATCCTGGACAACAGGCAGAGTGGATATAGCCTAACACTGATGATAGGAGAACCATCAGCAAAGGACAGTTCTCAGACTTCCATGCATTCAGTTTTTTTAGATTCCTGTGGATAGCAGTTAGCTCCCTAGTAGAACATGTACTTAGCATGTGTGAGGCTGTGGGTTTAATGCCTAGAATTTATCTCTGTACCCCCTTCATCTCCCAAAAAAGACAAAGATATCAGGAGGCTAAGACAGGGAATTATGAGTTAAAAACCAACCTGAGTTACTACAGGGTGAGTTCAAGGACAACTTGATAATTCAGTAAGACTGTGTCTCAAAAATTACATATAATAATTAACAGGGCTGGGCATACAGTTCAGTGGTAGAACACCTGCCTTCCATGCTTGAGGCCCCCAGTTCAAGGCCTAGTACCTTAAGAAAAGAGAGACAGAGACACTTTTCACCCTACATAGTTTGCCCTCAAAGCCCTCTCTGGGAACACGTGATGCCCATCGCATCTTCTCCCTGCGGCTTCTCTTCTGAGTTAAGTCACTCTGGCCGCCTCCGTGGCAGATCTGTTGCCGCTTATCAGCTTCCCACTGACCTTTGTTTTGTTGACTTGGTAAAGTCTGGGTGCACTGAAGGAGCTGGCAGAACAATACATCCCTGTTCAAGCCATCCATCCTCCCTCTGCGTCCACGGTCCTTTCCATTCTCTCCACCTTGATTTAAATGAGAACCTTTCCCCACCACTCCTGAATCTGTTGTCCTAGAGAATCCTTGTGAAAAGGAAGAGGTCAAACCAGGTTCTGGCAGCCAAGTGGGTCTGTTCACTGGCAAGAAAAAGTGGCAAACTGACCCCCTTTTTTACTATCTCAACAAACTGATGCTGGCTTTTTCCTTACATTTCAAATGCTAGCAGCCTGCTTTCTTGCCATCTTCAAGGTCAGGCCCCAAGAAAGAGTGGGATTCATTTGGCTGGTGTAGTTCAAGGTCATCTGAATATAATAGTTATACTCAGTGTACTGTTTTAATGACAACCCCTTGTAAAAGGGTCATAATCACTATTTCAAATAGGGCTCATGTATAGAGAAGGACCTTTTTGATGGTGTGGTTTCTGTCATTGGTACTGGGCTCACAATTTATAACAAAGTGATAAGAACAGGGACTTTAGAGTGATACAGGCCTGTGACCTTGGTGACTTAATCTCTCTAAACCTCTCTTCCATAAGTGCAGCATCCTATCTACCTCAAAGGGTGGTTGCAAGGGTTAAAGGGAAGCACATTTATTCCTAATCAGCTTCCAGATCCAAATCTGTAGATGGTGCTACCTCTGCATGTGTGTGTGTGTGTGTGTGTGTGTGTGTGTATGGTGAGGGGACCGGAGGATCTCACATGCCAGTAATCCTAGCATGTGGAAGCCTAAAGCTAGAGGATTGTAGGTTTCAGGCCATCCTAGGTTACATAGCTAGATTTACAGGGAGGGAGATCCTTGAAGGCAGGCTGGGGCTGGGGCTCAAAGGAAAAGCACTTGCCTAGCTTGCAGAAGGCTCTAGTTTCAATAGTATTGCTTTTGATTGATGGGAAACAACAAGGGAAATAAATAGAAGCAAGGCCTAAGCAATGTGGGTACTTTTGGAGAATTCCTAGGAGACCTGAGAGAGACCAAGACCCACACAGAGCCTTGCAAGCATAGGAGGCTTGGTGGGTGATTTGTACCCCCCACCCCCACCCCGCTGGCCTTGAAGGGGGCTTTACCGCCTCTCCCTGACCTTTGAAACACTTGCACAGGATGCAACCAAAACCTAAAGTACTTGGCAGAGTTCAGGATCTCTGTCCCAATGCTGCACCTCCTATGACCAAGAAGTCGAGTCATTGCCAGCACAGAGCCACATGGCCTTGTCAAGTCACTTTTTGACCCATGCTGGAGTCTGTGAATGCTTTCAGATTCAACACAGTGAGAAGACTACTCAGCTCTGAACTCTGTGGTCAGGTCTTGAGTCTATGTCTCTGCCTTTGAATGAGCTTCAGTAAGTGACACCAGTTCTCAGAATTCTGGGTTCCCTGTTAAGGGCATTAGTCTCCCCCCACACTAGGAACTCTTTCTGCATTTCAGTTCATCTCTCTGAGAGTTTTGTTGTTGTTGTTGTTTGTTTGTTTGTTTGTAGTGCTGAAGATAGGACAAGGAGACGCCAACATTTTGGACAAACCTCTGCCACTGAGCTATTTGCCCAGCCCTTATTCCCCTATCCAGGCAGCAGCATCTCTCTCAGGTTGAGCACCTGGGACATGGCCCCTAAATTTGCCAACATTTCTCAGACTCTGGCCTGTTTTTGGTTGTGGTTGTTGTTTGTTTTTAAGTTGTAGTTTTGGAACCTTGCTATATACAGCCACATCCATGGTTGCTCAAATTTTTCAACTTACATTCCAGCATCCTTTACACCTGGTTGTAGCACAGCAGCCCCTCAGTTCCCACCACTGCACCTGCTCTGCTTCCCTGTGGGCCCGAAGACTGAGACATCAGCAATGTTTCGCTTTCAGTGTGCCTCTTACTGAATGACTCGAGACTTCCATTTTTTTTTTCCTAGCTCTCTCTCATCTCAAGGGCCACATCTAGCAGAATGCTTGGGGGGGAGGACAGTGT
This sequence comes from Sigmodon hispidus, assembly GCA_004025045.1. Taxonomy (NCBI): domain Eukaryota; kingdom Metazoa; phylum Chordata; class Mammalia; order Rodentia; family Cricetidae; genus Sigmodon; species Sigmodon hispidus. The sequence continues at coordinate 146,948 of PVIH01000725.1, read as the reverse complement.
TGCCCTCTATTTCTTTATGAATCAAAACAATTTTGGTTTAAATTAAATACCTTCCATAGAACTCAGGTTTTTTTTTTTTTTTTTTTTTTTCAAGATTGGAGTGGTTCGTTAGAAAGTGAAAGTAGCTGCTAATCCTTTTTAAATGTGAACTAGCAAGTCATTACACACACACACACACACACACACACAAGAAATTTAGTACAAATGAGCAAAGATGCTTGACTATTGTTACCTTTTCATCTTTCTACTTTTGCCCAGGATAAAGATGTTATAGCTACCCCTACGATGCACACTCCTGCTAAACTTCTTAGGTAGGAGAAGTAATTGGCTTTTCCTTGAGGGAAGGGTAGTGCAGAGTGTGTCTAAGCTACTCTCTTGCAAATCCCCTGGGTACTGAATAATAAAACCTGTCCAACTTCCAGTCTGCATGTAACTCTTCTCGCTTCCTTTGAACAAGGCCAGTCCGTTGCTCTTTTTCAGCCCAGCTCTGGCACTGAAAAAAAATCCAGTAGGTGGCCAGAGCCACTGAATCTGGTTATAAAAAGAAAGCATGCTCCTGTTTTTACAAAAACATACATAGCAGGGAATGCTCCAAGAGTTGAATGGAGCTGTTGCAGCCCAGTTGAAGGACAGGTGACATCCTTAGGTGTGTCACAAGTGGAGATGTTCAACTGCAGCTAAAGAAAGTGCTCAAAATACTCCCCGAAACTGGGCAACTGGAGCCCCTGCTGTTGAAGCACAGACTCAGATTGGGCCTCTTGGGCCTATGTTTTACCCTTTAACTGTGACTTGGTGTTATCCTTCACACCTCTCAGCAAAGCCCCTGGAGTGTGCTCCCTGGCACATGAAAGAAGTCTTTCCACATCACAGGAGCCAAACCCCAGGAGCGCTGAAGGCTGAGAACTTTGCCCTTGTAAACTGCTTTGGTAAAGAACTCTAAGGCAGGAGACTGCGATAAGGAAATTGCTCTGCATTGTTTTATGGTTCCAGCAGTCACCCAGTTTCCTGTAGTGTCTTGTGTTCTTCTACTTGAATCTCCAAAGCCTGAGTAGCCCCGCTTTCACTCAACTGGAACAGCCCATTGCCCAGGCTAGAGATCTGTTGTAACGCTGGGATAATCTGAGGATGTTCTGCATCTTTGAGTAAAGTATCTGCTGGCTCTGGCATGACTTCAGCATTCACATGGAAGTAGTTTTGTTTAATTTTTTTTTTATTGGGGTCAGGTATGAATTAATGTAACTTTTACCAGCTTAACTATTTTTAAGTGTAAAGGCCATGACATAAAGTACATTCACACTGTTGTGTAACCATCACTACCATCCAGCTCCACAATCCTGTTCATCTTCCCAAACTGAAACTGCTCTGAAACAATAACAGCTTCCAATTTCTCCTCCTTTAACTCCTGGCAGCCCCCATTCTACTTCCTCTGTCTAAGAGTCTTCCTGCTCTGGGAACCACGTGTCGGTAGATGGGGACAGTATTCATCACTGGTTACTCCACCTAGCAGAATGTCCTCAAGGGTTATCAACTTGTAGTGTGTGTCAGAGTCAGCACCTGCCCTTTGTGTGTGTCTGTGTGCAGAACCTTGTGCTTGCTAAACACGGGCTCCTCCATTGAGCGACATCTCCAGCAATCTCCTTACTATCCAAAGCTAAGCAGTATCCCAGGGATGAAGAGATGGCTCAGTGGTTAAAAACTCTGGCTGCTCTTCTGAGGACCCGGGGTTCAATTCTAAGACCATGTAGCAGCTCATAACCATCTGTAACTCCAGTTCCAGCAGAGCTGACACTGTATTCTGGCTTCCACTGGCACCAGGAATGCAAATGGTGTACAAACATACAGACAAGTGTACAAAACACCCATACACCTAAAATAGAACTGAATAAATGTCCAGTGGTGCATACTTTAATCCTAAAACTCAGGAGGGAAAGGCTACAAGAACTACACAGTGAAATCCTCCCCCTCCCCCAAAAAAGTGTTCTATAGTTGGGCAGCCTCACATGCCTTAATCCTAGCACTTGGGAGGCAAGGGCAGACAGATTTCTGAGTTCCAGGACAGCCAGAGCTACACAGAGAAACAGTCTCGAAAGTTCTATATAGCATGCATTTTTCCAATCCATTCAACCATCATTGGACTTTTAAATCATTTCCACCTCCTTGCTAGTGTTTGCTGTCAGCATAAACACACAAATACCTTTCAACACCCTGTTTTCAGTTCTTCAGAATATATACCCAGAGTGTCCTTACTAAATCATATGCCAGTTCTATTTTTAATTTTTCAAGGAACTGCCAAACTTTTTCCATTCTGACCAGTGTGCAGACGAGCAGCAGTTCTCCACACCCTCGACAAGTTACTTCCTGATTGTTTGGCCAGTAGCATCCAAAGGTGTGAACTTCAGTACCACTTGTTTTTGTCTTGTCTAGTTCCTATTCTTTTAATTATAGATTTATAGTAATTGTTCTAAAGTTTTGATGCACTTGTTTAGTGTGTGTGTGTGTGTGTGTGTGTGTGTGTGTGTGTGTGTGTGTGTGTGTGAATGTGGAGGCCAAAGGGCAACCTTCAGGATTTTATCCTGGTTTTCGCCTTCTAGCATGAATTATATAGATCATGCTCCTGGGACTGAACTCAAGATGTTAGACTTGGCAGCAAACACTGCTACCCACTGAGTCATATTGCCAGCATGCTTTATAGTACTTTAATATTTAGTATCCTTTCTTTCTATAGTTTTTTTTTTTTTTTTTTTTTTTTTTTTTTTTTTTTTTTTTTTTTTTTTTTTTTTTTTTTTTTTTTTTTTTTTTTTTTTTTTTTTTTTTTTTTTTTTTTTTTTTTTTTTTTTTTTTTTTTTTTTTTTTTTTTTTTTTTTTTT
>PVIH01000725.1:99571-143981 GCA_004025045.1 Sigmodon hispidus | reverse complement strand
GGGTGTATGTATATGGGTGTGGGTGGAGGTCAGAGGACAAGGCTCAGGAGTCATTTCTTTCTTGTATGGATTCTAGGAGGCAAATTCAGGCCATTAGATTTGATGGTGGGCACTGAACCCACTGAGCCATCTCACTGGTCCCATCAAACCAACCTTACGCTCCCCCAGTTCTCTTGCCTCAGTCTCCCAAGTGTGGGACTACAGGTATGTACTTCCATGCCAGCACTTTACCAAAATCTTATTTGCTCTCCTCATTAGTTTCTTCCAGATGCACCAAAAACTATATTTTTGCATTTTTATATTTTATAGAAATTTTGTCTTATAATTTGAAGTTTTGGTTAGAGTTAACATTTGTCAGCATAGGTTTCACATTCAAGGTGTGATGGTGAGCACCTTTGATCCCAGCTCTAGGAAGGTAGAGGCAGATGGATTTCTGAATTCCAGGCCAGCCTGGTCTACAGAGTGAGTTTCAGTACAGCCACACAACACAAAAAGACCTTGTCTCAAAAAAACCAAAACAAAACAGGATGTATGTTTTTGATAGTCATTGTTTTTATAATGAAGACATATTATGTAGATGTCTATATCAGAGAATGTTATAATAGTCCACTCCCTTTCTTCCTTTCTTTTTTCAGTTTGGAGATAAAGTCTTTCTATATAGCCTGGCTGTCCTGTAACCCACTATTTAGACCAGACTGGCTCAAATCACACAAAGCCTCCTGCCTCTGCCTCCCAACTGGGATTAAAAGTATGTGCCACCACGCCTGCTAATTATCTACTTTCTAAAGCAAGGCAATACTATATTGAAAATAATGTAGTCTTTGCAGACAAGAAGACTTGATATATATATATATATATATATATAAACATATACATGTATATATGTATACATACATGTATGTGTGTCTGAATGATAGTGTTTATATATGTGTATGAATATAGTAATGATGGGACATATATGTGGTGATATATTGTATATTTAATGAAATCAGTTTGGAATACCAGAGGACAAAATCACCCACAGTCAAGCCATGAAGGTCAGAGAGTGATGACGCCTTTAATCTAATCACTGGGATGACTGAGTAGTGACCCATGCCTTTAATCCCATCACTCAGGAGACAGAGATCCTTCTAGATATCTGTGAGTTCAAGGCCTAACAGCCAAGCAGTGGTAGCTCACACCTTTAATCCTAACTTTAGGATTATGATACAGAGTTGAGCCAGCATGGGGTGGGGAGATATATAAGGCAAGAGAAGGCAGAAATTGAGGATTCTGTAGAAGACAGTCAGGCTGAGGACCTGTGAAGATAGCATTTACCCTGTTCAGCCTCAGAAGTTGCCTAGGTGAGAATTGACTGTGGTCTGTTCCCTCTCTCTGATATTTCAGCCCCCCCCCCATATCTGGCTCCAGGTTTTCATTATATACCAACTAGAATTTATGTCTTATTAAATTAATGAGAAAAACCAGCCATGCAATGATATGTAATTATGCTAATTTTGTCTTTTAGAGGAATTTCCTTGGGAAAGTACTGCTTTAACTGTTCACTGTTAAGTCAAATACCATTGGTTGTACTTTGGATGCTGTATGTTAGAGCAATAAGTATTTCAGTTCTTGTTAAGTGTTTTAAAAATGGAAATTAGTTATTTGGGGAGATTTATCCAAGCCAGACATTGTATTATATCAAAGTTTTAATGTTAATGTTACTGAAAAGAACAGATAAAAATGAAAGAAATTTTCATCCTTTTTTTCTTCCTTCCTTCCTTCCTTGCTTGCTTTCTTCCTTTCTTTCTCTTTTAGATAGGGTCTCTCTATGTGGCCCTGACTGACTTTGAACTCAGACATTTCCTGCCTCTGCCTCCCAAGTGCTAAAATTAAAGGTCTAGGCCCCATTCTATCTTGAAATGAAGCTTATTATTTCCTCCAAAAATACTCTCGGTATGGAGTTTTTATGAGCCTTTGATAGAATGGAATATAGAAATGCAATCAATTCCCTTAGAGGAAACATTTTCCTTCTTTTGTTCTGTGACCAGTTTCTTTATATTATAGAAATCTGTACCTTAGTTCATATCTAATTTGAGTTCCATAACACATAATTTTATCTTTGATTCCAATTATATAATGAATCTTGAAACATTTAATTACAAATCATAGGCATTAAATTCTGTATTTTTTAATACTTACTTACTTTTTGTGTGCATGCATGCATACATGACATGGCATCTGTGTGGAGGCTGACAGACACCTCGCAGGAGTCAGTTCTCTCCTATCATGTGGATTCTAGGCATCAAACTTAGGATGTCAAGTTTGGCAGCAAGCACCCTTATCCACAGAACTCTCTCACTGGTCATAAATTCTACTTTCTTAAACTAGGTTGTATTCTGATTTAAGATCATGGTTATTTTTATAGCAATCATTTTCTTGATATGAAAGAACATTTTTCTTAATTTTGATTTGTTGTTATCTAATTTTGTTTCTTTTCCTTGAGCCAGGGTTTTACTTGGTAGTCTGGGCTCTCTTGGAAATCATTTTTTGGCTCAGACTGGTCTAGAACTTGTGGCAATCTTGCCTCAGCCTTTCTAGTGGTCCTAATGACAGAGAAAATGAAACAACTCTTGCAGGTTATCCTCTGACCTCAGCATGTACACATGATGGCAAATGTGCATGCTCACACATACACGTAATATATAAATATGTAAATGTAATTTTTTAAAAAAATTAAGAAATATAGTCTTTAAATTTCTAAGCTTCTGTTTACAGTAATTAAAAATATAATTTCCACAACAATATGTACATATATTCTGTTTTCTGAACTTTGCTAAAACTAGAGTTTAAACTTTTTAAATTGGTTTTTACCAGCCTGGTGGGGGAAGAAATCTTAGTTTATGCCTTATTACTGCTGATGCTGAATATCACAAACTATTTTCTAAGTATTAATATGTCTTCTTCTGTTAATTATTTCTTTCTGTTCTTTGTGTCCTTTGAAATCTGGAAGTGTTTGTTTCATTGATTTAGAACATTATAATTAAGAAAAGCTTGGAGGCAGAGACAGATGGATCTCTGAGTTCAAGGTTAGACCTCAGAAGTGATGGCTGTGTATGATGTTCTATACCTCTAATCCCAGCACTGGTAGGAAGATCTCTCTGAGTCCCAACCCATCCAGAGCTACTGTATGACTCTAACTCAAAAAACAAAGAGTGGAATTCGGATTGATCCCCATCAAATCTGTTTTTGCTATTGTTTACTAACTGTGCTCTGAGCTCATCACCTCTTAACTATTTAGTATGTACATTTAAAAGTGGAGCTAGTTAGGGAGCTAAAGATGGCTTAGAGGTTAAGGGTAGGTACTGCTCTCACAGAGGACAGGGCTTTGTCCCACAAAATACCACGCACAACAACAACAATAAAGTCAACAAACTAAAGCCATTTTATTCCAACTATTTAAAATAGTCTGTCATCTGCAGTACAGAGGAGGAATTTAGGCTGCAGGTCAGTGGACTTGGATTCCAATTCAGCCTTCACTATTTGGCAGCTTAAGTTGGGTATGTTTTCTACTGTTAACCTAAAGCCCTCTTTTAGAATAATTGTAGGGAAAAAATTCACACTTGGTCCAGCAAGACAGCAAGATGGGTGACAATGCTTGCCACACAGGCCTGACCACCTGAGTTCAGTTCCCAGAATGCAGAGTGGACAGGAAGAACCAAGTCCTGAAAATTGTCCTCTGATCTTTACATGAATTCTGTGGCACTCGTGTGCAAGTATTCACACTCACATTAATGATAATGAATAAAACACAAACTTAAAAAAAATTGTAAAATTGAAACTTACTCCAAATTCACCTGAAACAATGAGAGCAAATTGAACAGTCATAGAGTCTTTGGATTTATATGCTCTTATAAAATAAAATAATGTTTCAGTGACTCTGAAAATTTTATGACTTGAGGCTGGAGAAATGGCTCAGTGGTTGTAATGCTGCTAGATGACCCAGCTTGAGTTTTCAGTACCCACATCAGGTGCCTTAAAACTGCCTATAACTTTAGAGGACCTGACACCCACTTTCTCTGGCCTTCACAGGCATCTGTACTCACAAGCACATACTCACCCTCCACATACACACATACATTTTAAAAATAAAATACAAATTTTAAAATTATACTTACAAAAATTTATTACTCAGTTTTGTTATAACGTTTTTATCATCTGATATTGGTATAATGTAACCTTAATAATATCATCAGAGCTTATGAAAAATCTATTTATTTGTATGTTTGTTCTGACCTGACCCAAGAATTTTGTTTTATAAGTACCTTAAATACATCCATTCACATATAATTCCAGTTACCCTCTTGTACTTATAAGGAATAGTTAACATGTGGCACTTTAGGAACAGTGATCTACATATAGCACTATTCTGATTTAATAAAAGATTGAATTGATTGAGTTAAGGTAATATGGTTGATTGTGAAATGTAGCTACTGAAAGTCTAATTTTAAAGACTAGAAATGTGATTTTGTCTGTAGAGTACTTGCCCAGTATGCACAGAGCCCTGGGTTTAATCCCAGCACCACATAAAACTGGGCATGCTGGCACATACCTGTAAATTCCAGAACGGTTACCCTATGGCTCAGGCTTATTGCTAACAAACTTACCCATTTCTATTCATCTGCCTTGCCACATGGCTCATGACTTACCTATACTCCATTAAATATTGCTTCTTAGGTAGCTGGATGGTGGCTCCCCTGACTCTGCCCTCCTTCCCCCGTATCTGTGCTTGGATTTCCCACCTGCTTCTAAGCTGATCTGCCATAGGCCAAAACAGTCCCTTTATTTTCCAATAATATTCATAGCATACACAAAGACATCCCACATTAGTGAGGGTACCTACAGCTCTTCTAAGTAAAGGAACTGACTTCACTCCAGGTAGTCACCTGTACCAGCAACATAGGAAAGTGGTGGTAGAGCCAGGAAGGCTCCAACAATGCTGTCTCCACTGCAGACTGCCCTTGTAGTCTTCATTTGGTCTGATAAAATACAATTTCTAATGAATTGCAGAGGGAAGGAAGACCTTTAGCTAAATCTAAAATTTGTAGGCAGAAAATACCTTATGTAGGAAGAACTGATGGAAATCATATTCTTGTTCTTATTTTTTGTTGTTGTTGTTTCTCAAGACAGAATTTCTCTGTGTAGCTCTGACTATCCTGGAACTCTCTCAGTAGATCAGGCTGACCTCCAACTCAGAGAGATCAGCCTGCCTCTGCCTCCTGAGTGCTGGTATTAAACACTAGTACCACTACTACCCAGTTTATTAAAGATAAATTATGGAAGGGATTCTAAGTGAAGAGGGCCACATGCTCTCCAGTTTCTTACCGTCTTATCTGTCACATTTTCTTTCTTTTTTTTTATTTTTTTTTAATTTTTTTTAAACTTTATTTATTTATTTATTTGCCTTGGTGTTTGCCTGGAACTGGAACTACAGACAGTTGTTAGCTGCCATGTGGGTGCTGGGAATTGAACCCGGGTCCTCTGGAAGAGCAGACGGTGCTCTTAACCGCTGAGCCATCTCTCCAGCCCCATCTGTCACATTTTCTAAATAACTGCAGCTGATCCTTGATTTTAAGGATTGTTCCTTATGCTTGGTGAGATGGCACGCACACCTTTAATCCCAGCACTAGGGAGGCAGAGGCAGTAAGATCTCTGTGATTTAGAGAGAAGCCTGGTCTTCACAATAGATTCCAGGACAGCCAGGGCTATTTAAAGAGATCTTGTCTCAATGAATTAATTAAGAGGAAGATAGTTACTTGGGCTTGTGAGATGGGTCAGTGGGTAAAGGCATTTATAACCAAGCTTAGCAGACCCACAGGGTAGAAGCAAAGAATCAACTCCTTCAAATTGTGTCAATCCCAGCAGCTGAGAAAAAGACCACTATCACACTTTTTGAGCCAAATTTGAAGAGAGCTTTATTAAATACCGACTAGAATAATGGACACTTGCCAGGTTCATCTCTGAGATTCCTAGAGTATGGTGGTGAACTACATTGGCCAGATGCTTATAAAAGCAAAACCTGCAAGGCTATGAGCTTCCTATGTTTGTCCAGTTAGGAGGAGCAAGCATATATCCTGATTACTTCCTGCCTCCATACATCCTGCCTCCATATGATCAAACATATCTTGTGCTTCTCCTGTACTCTTCCCTATCTCTTCTTTAGCTTTTCTCAGAGTCAGGGATGGCATCCAGGGCTTTTCACATACAAGTGAGGACTCTACCACTGACCTACATCCTCAGTCCTATCTCTTTCTATCATGTTAAATTAGGTCCCACTAACATGCCCTCATTTTTCTTTAATAATCTCTTTAAAGGGTGCATCTCTAAATATATCACATTTAGAGACTGGGGTTAGTACTTTGCCATGTGAATCTGAGCAGGAGATTCAACCTTTTTTAAAAGATTTTATTTATTTATTATAGAGTGTTCTACCTGCACATCAGAAGCAGACACCAGATGTCATTATAGATGGTTGTGAGCCACCATGTGGTTGCTGGGAATTGAACTCAGGACCTCTGGTAGAACAACCAGTGTTCTTAACCTCTGAGCCATCTCTAGCTGGAGATTCATCCTTAACAGTCAGACACTGCCCCTCTCTTAAATTTTGAATTTTTTTTTTCTGGAATTGATGACAGGGGTTTTATAAGTCAGATGCTTTGGAGACTGAGGCAGAAAAATTATGAGTTTAGGGTCTGCTTTTACTACAGAATGAGTTCAAGTCCAGTTTGGATAATTTCATGAGATCCTATCTGAAAAAAAAGCTAAAATAAATAAAGAGAAAAAAATAGCTTGGGATATAGGTTGGTGGAAGAACATTTTTTTCCAGTATGCATGAGGCTCTGATTCAGTCTCCAGTACTAGGGATAGGGAAAATTTCAACTGTGCTTATTTTTTTTTTTAATTTCTTCTCTATACTGGGGTTGCAATGGAGGACTTCTTGCATTCCAAGCAAGTTCTCTTTATCACTGAGCTGTACCTTCCAGTTACAGCTGTTCTCTTGTTTTATTTTGTTTTGGTGCTGGGGATAGAACCTATGGCCTCACATGCTAGACAGGTGTTCAGACTGCTGCCAGTCTGTTGGCTTTATTGTAAGAGATTTCCCTGAGTAAGTTTGGTTGGTTGGTTGGTTTTGTTTTTCAAGACAGGGCTTCTTTATGTAGCCCTGGAACTAGCTCTGTAGATTAGGCTGGCCAAGAACTTGAACTCAGAGATGGGACTCTGCCTCCTGAGTACTGGGATTAAAAGTATGTGCTACCTTCGCCCTGTGGAGATATGGTTTTAAGAGTTTTCGTGTGTGACTTTTTAAATGGCATTTGTTGTTTTAAACATAACCAGTCTTAAATCCCTAAGAGCCACTGCTGCATGTAGAGCACAGAACTACAGCTCATCCATCAGTTGCTTCTTCGGTGAATGAACAGGGAGATGTCAAGTTTCTACATTTATGCAAAGACTTTATCTTTACTTCATGCCATTCTCCATACTTCAAAGGATCTTGCAGGACTGACATGTTGAACTTAGTTGATAGAGTGCTGCCTAACAGGCACAGAGCCCTAGACTCAATACCCTGCATTGAATAAAACTGGCATGGTGGCACATACCTTGTAATCTCAGTCCTTGGGAAGCTGAGGCAAGTTTCAGGCTGGCTTGGGATAGAGAGGGAACTTTCCTCAAACAAAATGTGCCCTGAGGTGGCCACATGATAAAGAGGTGAAATGACTAAGGGCCATCACATCACCTTGCAGACATCAGACTCATCCTAATACCACGTGTTTCACTGTGAAATGACACTCAAGCTCTAGAATGTGTCTGTTTCCTAAAAGAACCAGGACTCACAACATTTTCAGTGTTGGTACATGGGCAGGGTTTTTCATAGCCATCTAGTAGCTTGATTTACTGTAACGTCTTCAGCACTTTTTACAACTGAAAACTCTTAGTCTAATCCTTTGACTAGGGGAACATGGGATTCATTCTGTGAGCAGATGACCAATGGGTAGGCTGTCTGGACAGAGCCATTACAATAGTCGAGGGCTGTCTGTCTGCAGTAGTAGACTGGCCTGCCATTTCCCAGTACCATTCGAAGCTGAAGAAGCTTTGTTTTGGTTCTGACCACTATTCAGTTGAAGTTGTAAAGATACACCTTCATGGTTGTGGCTGTAGCCCTGTGGTAATGCACTTGCCCAGTGAATGCAAAGCCCAGGCATCAAACCCCAGCAACTAGAAAACCCAAAAAAGGATAGGCGTTCAAGTTACTTACTGAGGAAGTATGTGCTTTATTTATCTGTACCTTGCCTAGTGAGTAAAGAACTCCACCCTACAAAGAAACATGGAATTTTAAGTGCAAGTCTTCTGGACAAAGATTTTCACCTGATAAGGAGGGCGGGGCTTTTGTTTATTTGTTTGTTGTCCTTGTGGTTGGATCGACTGAGCACTTCAAACTCAAGAAAAGAAAGGACAAAACACTTCTACAAGCAGTGAGCTTGCCTTCTGGAGAGGGCTCAGAAAAGCTGGGAGCATTTTGTGAAATCTTGGACATTTATGTCTTTGAAACATTTGTAATGTAGATGTGGGCTAACAGTGCATCAGTCTAAAGGCCTTCAGGTTGGTGGAAAGTGTAACTCAATGTGGAGCACTTGCTTGGCATGTGTGAGGCACTGGGCCTCCATCTCCAGCATGGCAGAAAGTGAGATGGTGGAAGCTGGGAACCGGGAAGTAAGCTTGGCTGCAGACTACAAAAGGAGTCAGCCCTCCAGCTTACTTTTGACACATTTCTAACAACCTTGGTCATCCAGTTTCCTAACCACTGCAGATTAGAGCAGATCAATTCAAGGGGAGCAGCAGGTTGCTATTGGCAGGCACACAGAGTTCAGAAAGAAGTGACAAGGGTCAGCCAGATAGTGAGGAGGAGAAGCAACAAAAATCGGACAAACACTCCAGCTGAAACTGACTGGTGTCCTAGGAAGTGCTGGTGAATAGCTTCTGGACACCTACAGATGGTTTCTTCAGGATGTGACCACCTGCAGCCTGTGCTAAATTGTTTCTAAAACACTGGCATGGGCCTAGGAATATAGCTCAGGTCACATATGTGGCTGGTATACACAAGGCTTGGGTTTAACCCTTGACACCAAACAACAAAGACAACAAAGGATATTTAATGATGGATATATATGTTTTCCAAAGCAAAACCAAAGCAGTACACAGGGCAGTTCAGAGTGGGAAAAGTGACTTCTACTTCAAATGGTAACCTTTCAACCATAGAAACAATGCATTTTTCAAGTCATCCGTGTAGCTATGGGAACATGGGCTGAGGATAAAAGTTTATTAAACTGTTCTCAGTAGCCCACCCCTACCACCCTCTTCCTCTTTCTCCTCTTTTTTTTTTTTTTTTTTTTTTTTTCACTTTTTAAAGACAGTCTCACTGTATAGCTCAGACTGGCCTGGAATTCCTTCGTAGACCAGGCTGGTCTGGTTTGAGGCTAAAAGAGATCCTCCAGCCTCTTCCTCTTGAGTGCCGAGATTAAAGGTGTGCACCACCACAGCCAGCTACTCTCTCAGACTTAAGGGAGTGTTCCTAAAGGAATTTTGAAACTTCAGGTGACACCTCACCACCTGGCCAGCCTCCTACTCTCCTACTACATCTGTTACTGCTAGGCAAACCCCTTACCCCTTTCCAGCTGCCCTTAGCATCCTCCTCCAGGTTGGTTCCAATTCTGTACACTTTGCCACATATGTTAAGAGTATGCAAATCCCGTCTTTCAAGAGAGGTTTCATCCAGGGAACCCCTTACCCAGAAATCCCTAGCCTTTCCCTCTCTTTATTCTTCTGTTAGGAAGTTGGTTTATCCGGGAAGTGGGGCCACACACCTTTAATCCCAGCATTCAGGAAGCAAGTGAATCTCTGTGAGTTCCAGGCCAGCCTGGTCTAAAGAGCAAGTTCCAGGACTGCTAGGGCTGTTGGCTGGGATCAAAAAGGTGTGTGCCACCACCACCCAGCTCAAATTGGGTAATTTATAAAGAATGAAAAGAATGGTTTGTGGCACTCATGGTTCTAGAAGTCCAAATACATGGTGCCGGCCTCTGCTGCTTTTGGCGAGACTCCTCCTGCTGTATTGGAATACACTGAGGGGGTGGGGTGGCAACATCCCACAGAACAAAGTAGCAGTCCATGGCCTTAACCACTCAGCCACCTCGTCCTACACCATAGGACAAAGTAAACAGGTTGGCTGACATCGCTCCCTTAAACTCACTGTTGTACAGGAGGACCTTGAATTTAGGGCTTTCCCGCCTCTACCTCCCTTAAGTGCTGGGATTATAGATTATACTAACCCAGAGCTTCATGCATCCTAGGCAAGAATTCTACCAACTGACTTACATCCCTAGCCCTCCTCCTTTTTTATAAAGCTATAATCCAGCCAAACATGGTAGCATGCCTCTGTTATTTTAGCCCAAAAGAGGCAGAGGCAGGATTACCACAAATCAGAGGCTAGCCTAAGCTGCACAGCTGAGACTATCTCAGGAAAACAAAACAAATATCCACTAACTCCATCCTTACCTCCATGACCTCCTTAAATCTGTTTACTTCCCAAGGCTCCATCTCCAAAACTGATAAATCTATCAAACCCAACCCTTCATCATTTTCTGTGACAGGTCCATCCCCATGATTGATCTGGGTCTGATTCATTTCTTTCTTTCTTTTTTTTTTCTTCCTAGATCTTACTTTAAATGGAGGAATATTTTTCTTTCTTTCTTTCTTTCCTTTTTTTTTTTTTTTAAATAAGAAGACAGCAGTTTCTGTGGTTTTATTTAAACACAAATAAAACATTCACATAAGCCATCTACTCACTTTCTTCGCTACGTAGCCTGGCGTTGGGATTGGTGACCCTGATGGCAGGTGTGCTGCTCTTTCTACAATGGCTTTTCGGTTCTCTGAGGAAACGTTGTGAGCACTCTCAGCACAGTAAGATTGATTGCACATCAGCAGCACTTCCAGCTCCTTTACTTTGTGGACCAGAAACTTCTGGAAGCCACTAGGCAGCATGTGCTTGGTTTTCTTGCTGCTCCCATAACCAATGTTGGGCATCAGGATCTGACCCTTGAATCTTCTCCGCACCCTGTTGTCAGTACCTCTGGGTTTCTGCCAGTTTGGCTTAATTTTGACATATCGATCTGACTGGTGCCTGATGAACTTCTTGGTTCTCTTTTTGACGATCTTGGGCTTCACCAGAGGCCAGAGGGCAGCCATGATGCCGCAGATGAGATGGCAGTCACCTTACAGGTAGCGCCGAAGAAGCGGAATATTTTTCCTACATGTCTGTATGTGCACCACATTTGTGCCTGGTACCAGCAGAGGTCAGAACAAGGCATAAGATCCCTTGGAACTAGAGTTACAGATGTTGTGAGCCATCATGTTGATACTAAGAATCAAACCCAGATTCTCTGGAAGAGCATCATAGCACAGTGCTCTCTACTGTTGAGCTCTCTCTGGTCCCTATCTCTCTGGGTTTGCTTTATATCTCTGCTCTAATGCCTCACCTCAGACTTCTCCATCTCACCAGCATCCATCCTTGATTCTCCCTCCCAGAGAGCCCCATGCCGGCTTCTGTGTGACCCCTCCAGCTGCTCTCTTTGCTCTCCCAGCTAGGTCTGCTTTCTTTCTCTTCCCTCCCTTTGGTCAGGCCCAGCCCCCATCGTCTCAGCCCTACATCCACCTTGCTAGTCACCTTTCTCCTTGGACCCTCTCGTCAGCCCACTTCCTTCTGGCCAGAAGGCCTTAGAGGGAACTCAGGAGTTAAGATTAAGAGCCATGTTAGTCTGGGCCTGTACCTCTTCCTTGCTGCTCTGTACTGGTATTTTACACATTCAAGGCCATCAGTTACTGCTTTTCCCAACTTGCCTCCACTTACCTCTACAATTATTTCTCCCTCTCCTTTGTTAAGGAAAGAATTATCACTGGGGGCTAGAGAGATGGCTTGGTGGTTAAGAGCACGTTGTTTTTACAGAAGTCCCTCATTCAAATCCCAGAACCCATATGATGGCTCCCAACCATCTGTAACTGCAGTCCCAATAGATATGATGCCCTTTCTGACTTCTACAGGCTCCACACAAATTGTGAGAGCTAAGTCATCCCGAGGCTGATCTCCCCACCTTTTCTTCTGTCACAGACATGAGTGTGTGTTCCTTCCTTCCAAAGCTGTTCTTTCTGCTTCAGTTACCTGCATCCCTCCCCACTTTCTGATGTCGATTTCTTTCCTTTGGACATCTGTTGTCTGAGTGGCTTATCCATTTCACACATCTTTCATACTGATTCTCCAGGAGAGCTAGACTCTTCCATCATAGCAATATCAAATCTTGGAGCCAGAGAATTCTCCCTTGTGGGGCTTGTCCCAGGCATGACAATAAGTTAAATAGTGTGCCTGGCCTCTATTTATTAGGGGCCTAGAGTACCTTTCATTCAATTTGTGGTAGGCCAGAATGTAGAAACCTTGTTGAACATCCCTTGTAGAGCAGAGCTGCCTGTTTAAAAGCATTGGTGTAGATATTTAAGAATGTAGATTCTAGGTGGTGGTGGAGGCAGCAAAGGACTTTAATCCCAGCACTTGGGAAGCAGAAGCAAAAACAGGAGGATCTCTGAGTTCAAGGCCAGTCTGGTCTACAGTGTGAGTTCTAGGACAGCCAGGGCTACAAAGAGAAACTCTGTCTCAAAACACAAAACAACAACAAAGGAATGTGGGTTCTGACAAGTCCTTATCTCTAGTCTCTCTGCAGGTGCATTGAAATCCATGTCTAGCTAAGACTTCAGCTTATTCTGAACATACAGAATACAATACTTGCAGAACAGAAAGCATTTGGTACCTCATGTTTGTGAAGGAAGGACAATTCTAAACAAAATTACCAAAACTAAAAAAGTGTAGCATCTCAAGTTTCTGATTAAATTTTCATATAAAAACAGGGCCTCATGTGTAGCTCTGACTGGCCTGGAACCCACTATGTAGAACAGGCTGGCCTCAAACTCACAGAGATCTGCCAGCCTCTGCTTTCAGTGTTGGAATGAAAGGAATGTACATCATGCCTTCTGTCCTTCCCAACCCCAGTAAAATTCTTGTTAACTGCACATACAGTAACAACCCTTATGCAAAACTCCAGTCAATAGTATTTTATTGAGATTATTCAAGACAATCAAATAGACTTTTGAAAGAATCAATTTAATTCTCAGTTGGCTAATAATAGCAGTTGGGAGGTATGTAGGGCCCCTGGGGTCAGATGTGTGCTTTGCTTGCAGTTTGACTACTAGTTATTTGATCTTGGGCAGTCAAGTAGTGTTGAGGCTTCAGCTGTAGAATGGGCACAGTCATAGCACATACCTGAGTGGAGTGTGCTGGGGCTGCAGCAAGATCTAGGCTAGACGTTCCCCTTGGACCAGCGCCTGGTACGGCGAGTGTCCAGTCAGTGGCGGCTGCTATCTTCCTTCCCTGGTGCTCTTTTCCTTTCTCTTCCTCCTCAGCTGAGCTCAGGACCTTCACTTCCTCTTCTTCTTTAACTCCTTCCTCCCTAGGCCCTGCCCTCCACTCCCCTCAGCCTGGTTTGGCAGGGCTTGCCTTTTTCCCAGTTCTTGATGGCCTTGTTTTAGGGCTGATCATCTTTCCCCTAGAAGCTGTCTCTTCCTTGGCTGAGCTGCTGCAGAGGGAACCAGAGGACCTTCTTGTAACTCCCATTTCCTTCTCCTCCTAATTGCAGGCATTGCCCTGGCTTCAGCCTGCTGGCCTTTTATTGTCCATTGTCTCCAAGGCCCTTAGGCTAGGCCTAACTCCTCTCTTCTTCCATGCATCTCCTCCTCCAAATTCATGGCACTAGTGAGCTGGCTCCCCATCTGTGAAGTCACAGTCAAGGGACCAAAACTAACTGATTCTAGCTCCTCCCCTCTCTTTCCTCCTGTCCTTTCCATTTCCACCACTCTCCTGCACTGACTGGCCACTCCGACACCGATTAGTGACCACCCTTCTTTCAAACCACACTTTCTGATTAATTATCGTTTCTTCACCTTTCTCTTGCCCATATTCAATTGGTCAGTTTCTCTCTGTTCTATGACCCATTTTTTCTTTCCTCTTTCTTGAGACAAGGTCTTGCTATATATCCCTCCCTTGAACTTGCAATCCTCCTGCTGAGGTCTAGGATTCCAGGCATGTGCCACCACCATGCCCAGCTCGTGGCCTACTGTCTTGAAACAGTTTTCTCCTCTCCACCTCAGCAGTGAGCATCACCTGAGCATCACTCTTTCTGAGGAGAACTCTTCTACTAACTTCCTGTCCCTTCTTGTCACCTTCCAGACCATTCTCTACAGTACCATGAAGGAAGCTGGCTGTCCTCTGCAAGCTCTTTCTTGGATGAAACCCAAGTTTGCTTGGTGGTTTGCAGAGCCCCCTGGCTGCTACTCCAGCCACATCTCTTGCCTCCCCCGCCCCTCCAGCTGTTGTCACTGGGGGAGGTGTTTGCGGTTCAGGAGACCGACCTTGTGTTGGACCTCTGTGCCCTTGTGCTCACTGCTCCCAGACTTCACTTGCCTTCTTCTCTCTGCTTGGGAGACCTATGTGTCTCAGCAGACTGTGTCATCTCATCCAAGCAGCCTTCTCCAGTGTCCACATCCTTTCCTTCATTATCCACTTTGATGACACAGTCCTATTTCCCATTTATTTCTACGTCAAGTCTCACTGTCCTACCTTGTTATTTTCTACTTCAAACAGGCTCTCACCTCCAGAGTTGCTCTTTTTTATTATCTTCTTCTTTACCTTAGATGTAAGCTTGGTCCTGATTTCTTTGCCCCTACTTCCCAACTCCTCCATCTCTACAAGATGTTTTTTTGTAAGGGAGTTCCTCTGCTCCCAGTCTTGGGTACTTAAGATTTTTCATGAATGATACAGAAAAACTCTACCTGTGTAATCTCATATATTTTAAATATATCCCATCACTTGTCAGAATCCATCCATCCTAGAACCTTTACCAGTTTTAGGAAAAGGCCCATAATTTGCTACAATACTTCTTTTATGTCTACTGGTTTTGCCACATGTTTTATAATACACATATAAACATGCACACACACAAACATACACATATATATGGCTTCAATTTATTGCCCTTTTTGGTATTAATTTTGGTTTTGGGGTGTGTGTGTGTGTGTGTGTAAGTGTCTGTGTGTCTGTGTTCTGGGCATGCTGGTACCCTCAGAAGAGAGGAGAAGAGAGCCAGAAGAGAGCATCAGATCCCTGGAGCTAGAGTTATAGACAGTTGTGAACTACCTGATGTAGTTGCTGGGAACTGAAATCTGGTCCTTTGGAAGACTAGCCAGTGCTCCTAAACACAAAGCCCTCCCTCAGTTCTCATTTTTTTGTTGTTTTGAGATAGGGTCCATCTAGATAGCCCTGGCTGGCTTGGAACTTGAGGTAATTCTCCTGCCTCTGTCTAACTGGGATTAAAAGTGTGTACCACTATGATTAGCCTAATTTGTCAGTTTTATTTCCAATTTCTATCTCTTAACTTGCTGGTGATTCTCGGTAGCTAACTTCCATTGTGTGTGTGTTTATATATGTGCAGACATAGATGCATGTACTTTGGTGCACAGGGGAAGCCAGAGAATAATATTGTGAGGTGGGTTCTTTCCTTCTACTGTGGACACTTGAGAGAGTGAATTTAAGTCACCAGTGTGGGCAGCAAATGACTTTACCTGCTGAACCATCTCAACAACCTTAAATTCTTATTTACTTTTTAAGCTATTATAACTAATGCTGCAATGGACATCTGTGTACAAATTTGACTGAACACATATTTTCATTTTTAGTATATAATTTAGGAGTATGCTGGGTTATTTGGTCACTGTGCTTAATATTTTGAAGGACTGCCAAGTTATTTTTCAAAATGGCTGCACAATTTTCTATTCCTACAACATCCTTGTCAACATTTACCTGTTGGCTTTTTGGTGAGTGCCATTTTAGAGGCCATGAGGTAGCATTTCATTGTGGTTTGATAACATGATTCTTCTGTACTTATTAGGTGTTTGGTAAATATTGTTGTATAAATAATAGCAACATTTGAATAAAGCTTTGAACAGGTGCTTTGACTTTCAAGTTTATTAATGAGGATGATATAGGGCTCGAGAAGCATTAGAATCTAATCCCCTCTCCTTGGGCTTTTCAAAACAGGGTTTCTCTGTGTAACTGCCCTGGCTATCCTGGAATTCTCTATAGA
This sequence comes from Sigmodon hispidus, assembly GCA_004025045.1. Taxonomy (NCBI): domain Eukaryota; kingdom Metazoa; phylum Chordata; class Mammalia; order Rodentia; family Cricetidae; genus Sigmodon; species Sigmodon hispidus. The sequence goes on along the minus strand of PVIH01000725.1, from coordinate 127,710 downwards.
CAGGCTGGCTTTAAACTCAAAGAGATCCATCTGCCTCTGCCTTCTGAGTGCTGGGATTAAAGGTGTGTGCCCCTATTCGTAGCTAGAATCTAATTCCTTTTATACTTTATTTGTTTTATTTTGGCTTGAGATAAGGTCTTATACTGTAACTATAGCCCAGGCTGGCATGGAAGTTTAATTGTATGTCTCAATAGAATTTAAAAAAAAATTAAGGTGACTTTTTTGTTGCCAGAATTACCTAAATAGTCTAAAATATGGTGATTCCTCATGAAAATCCATGGAACTTTGGACATTTGAAAGTATTTTACAGAACAAACTAAACTGAAAGTAAAGCTCCAACTTTGACATTGTTGTTGTTTGTGGTCCAGCATGGTGGTTCAAGCCTATAAACCCAAGCACCTGGGAAGGGAAGGCAGAAGGATGGTAAGTATGAGGTTAGCCTGGTCTACAAGGGAAGAAGAGCCAGGGAAAGCAAAATGCATTAAAACATATAACAAACCTCTCTATGTCCCAAGAGACAAGTAAATAAGGTAGCATTGTCAGAGTTCCCATTCTTGACCTGCTTCATTTGAACAGGTTATAAATTGGAACCACAAGACTAATTTCTATGATGACTATGTGAGCTACTCTATTTAAAGTGCAGTCTGCTTCCTCCTAGCAGACCAGTCCTCAAAACAACTTTTGATAATAACACTTGGGAGACAGGATGGAGGTGGCAAGAGGCTCAGAAGAGTGGAACTAGCCCGGTGCGGTGGCACATGCCTTTAATCCCAGAATTTGGGAGGCAGAGGCAGATGTATCTCTGTGAGTTCGAGGCCAGCCTGGTCTACAAAGTGATTTCCAGCACAGCCAGAGCTACATAGAGAGACTGTCTCAAAAACACCCCAAAATGAAATGAAACCAACCAACCAAACAAACAAACAAACAAACAAAAAATGGAATTGCCAGGGTTGGTAGAAAGCACTTGCCTAGCGTGAGCCCACTTCATAAATGAGTCATGATGGTACTAGGAACCACAAATTTAAGAACATCCTCAGATAGCAAGTTCAAGGCTGGCTTGAAGACCTTGTCAAAAAAAAAAAAATATCCTACTGCTAAAATTTCACCAGATAGAGTTTTGCTCAGTAAACAATAGTCCCTGGGAAACACAACAGGTTCTGAAAACTTACTTTTAATGACTGGAAGTCAAAGAAACAGCCAGCTGAATCAGTTCCCTCCCAGTCTGTGGTTTAGCCTACTTATCTCAAGTCAGGGGTAATGGTCCAACTGTTTTTCTTTGGTTCTAGAGAAATCTATCTTGGCCAGGCTTCATTTGCTCATTTTATCCCCAGACACTACTGTCTGCAGTCCCCCAAACTAGAGTACATTTGAGGGAAGACTTTAAAGTCTATAATGGGCTTTACAACTGTAGGGTGCTCAAGCATTCCAAGAGGAGCCCATGGGGTGGAGCCGGGGCAAAGGTCATACTAAATCGTGTGTAACAAGCTTTCTGCATTTATAACATCAACTAAGCAGTCCCAAATGCATAACCCTATAGTCCTGTTTTCTGTGCTTTTATCTTCAGAATTGTGTTGTGTGCGTGAATACGTGTGTGTAAAGGTGTCATCATTCTTAGCTTTCTGAAAATGCATCCAAAGGCTGAGAACAAGCCCCTTTTGGAACCTAAGTAGAAACTGTCTTCTTACGAGTTGGAAACATGTCAGCTGCTTTATGGAGGAAGCACAGCTGAGGCCTGGTTTCTCTGGGTTCTGTGATAACTCGGGAGAAGGCAGTGTGGTGGATTCAGGAGCCCCAGGGATGGAGATAGGCTCGCAGGAGGACCCGTGCTTTTCAGAGTTGAAACAGGAGCCCTCTGAGAGAAAGAGATATTGCATGTGGCTTCCCTGACGCCTTGAAGGGAGCTGTGGATGACACAGCACCAGCCATTCCGTCGCGGGGTGGGGACAAGGTGGAGGTAGACGCCATCCTTAGGCCCCTCTCGGGAAGGCAGCCTCCACCGAAGCATCATTTGTAGGCAGTGAGAAGGCAAAGTGACAAAAGTGTAGGGCCCTCGCGTTTGTTAGAAGAGAAGCACGCTCCAAAGTCGCGGCGCTGGTGGGAAGGACCAACCTGGGAGAGAAACTGCAAGAGGTTGGGGGCGGGGTGAAGCGCCTGCTCTTTAATCTCCGGCCCCATCCTCTACTCGCCGCACCTGGATGCAGGGCGAGGACCGCGTACCGAAGGAACTGAGCGGGTGGGGCTCCGTTTTCAGATTCAGGGGAGCGGAGCCGGATCTGGGGTCCACCGTCACCACACTACTCTCTCTCGGGCCTCCCAGGAGCCCCCCCAAAAGCTCCTCTCCGCACCCCCGCCTCTCCCCTGACTCTGTTAAAATAGTGAAACAAACCGCGTTGTAAAGTGATGGAAAGCTGCGGGCGGAGAGCCACTGGCAGTGAGGGGCTGGAGAGGAGGGGGCGCGGTGCCGGGAGATAGTGGCCAGCAGTGAGTGCTGGGTGGGTCGGAATTGCGCTCAGCTGCAGCCTGAGACCCTTCCCCACGGAGGGTTGGGCCCGCCCCTGGCCCCGGGCGCCTAGGGAGGGCGTGGGGCAAACTTGGGTGTGCTGCTGGGGGTTTGGTGGGAAGTCCACCTCCATCCTTCCTGGGATAGTGGCAACTGCGGTTGCCTAGCTAAAATTGGGGCGGGGGTGAGGACAGGGACAGCCGGGTACCGCGGTCCTCCTGACTCCCCCAGCTCAAGCCGCCGAGGCCGCTGCGGCAGCTCTGTAACACGTCCCCAGGAGACTCGCAGGAGCAACACGTGATGTGTCTACTTATCAGGGTGAGAGGGGGAGAGCGAGTCTCCGGGCGTGCGGGCGAGGAAGCGGGGCGGGGGGCCGTGGCGGGGGCCGAGAAGACGGCTAGGGCAACGGGGTCGCCAGCTCCTCGCCCACCTCCCTCCCTATGGGAGAAAAGGAGGAGGGGAAGTGACTGCGGAGTTGATGAACTTTGCACATCCAGAAACGCCATTTTGATTCCTTTTCCGGAACAAGTTTGCATCTCTCCTCGTTCTCTCCCTGAAGCCCACCGGTCCCCACCGCATCATGCCTGGGAGCCCAGCACCCTGCCGGGTCGTAAGTACGCGTCCCGGGTCCCCGCCTGCGGCACTCGGGTAGCTGCGAGATGTCTGGGGCACTGCCGGAGCGACCTTTTAAAGAACTTTTTGGGGATGGGGAGGGTGAAGTGTGCAGAGCGCGGTGTACTTCTGAAACTCAGCGTTTGGCAGAAAGGACCCGCGCGCCCCACGCCGCGCAGCATGCGCTCGGTTGGGGGTGCGGGGTAGGGGCGGCCAGGATGAGCTGGGCAGCCCTCTCCCCTCGGGCTGTGCGCCCGGCCGCTCCTCCTCCTCCTCCTCCCCTTCCTCCGCTCCTTTCCCCTTCCCGAGCTGCCGGCTCTGCCAACCAGCTCCCTGCGCGAGCCGCCGCAGCGCCCCGCCAGCAGGACCTGATGCGCATCCATATTAGCCGTCCGAGCGCAGGAATCCGGCCCGACCCGCGCCGCCGAGTTTATTTTTAACTAGTACCGCCGGGACTCGGATGGTGCGCTCACCGCGGGCCAGAAACATCTTCCCAGTGCTGCTCTCCATCTTCCGCCCTCTTTCCCCCGACATCCTCCCCCCTATGTGGGAGGGGAAACTTTTCTCCTACATACTTTCTAGTCTCTCTCGGGTCGGGAAGCACGGAGATGACGGAGTCTGCCCGCCACCGCAAGGTATCCGGGGGTGCCCACCCGGGGTGCAGGCGCGGGGTCTGCGCGTTCGGGGTTGCTCAGTGGGAGCATCCGCCGCGCCCTGCTCTGCGGACTTTGATCCTCCCGGGCGGACGGCGCCGGCCGGGAGGGGCGGCAGGCAGCCCCGCGCCCTCTGCGGGCTCCCGGCTGGCGGCGGGGCTGCGGGCGACCACCGTCGCTGGGGAGGAGGGGAAGCGGCGACCCGGGCCCGGCCGACACGTATTGTTGATGACTCTGAAGCTGACTGGGTACGAGCTTTGGGGGAGCCCCCGGCGTGGGGCGAGCCTGCATCGCGGAGGGGGGGCTCGCGCCCGTCGCCGTCACGAGCACAGGAAGGAGGCCCGGAGCATCCGAGGCGGGGCCGGCGCGCGCCCCACCGCCCAGCTGTGGAGCGCGCTAGGAAACTTTTGTCCGCCGCCCGCTGGACCAATTTTTCTGGAGTTCTGGGGCTTCGTTTTCTCCTCACACCCCGGCCCGCACCGCCGAGCGCAGAGGGCAGGGGAAGCCGGTGACGGTGGTGGGGGAGAACCGACGACGACGAGAGGCAGCACCCCCCCCCCCCATCAGGCCCAGCTCCCCGCTCCCCCACTCCGTTCGCGGTCTCTTAGGAAACTGCGACCTTAATGGTTGCTAAGGAGCAGGGGAGGTCCTTCCCGTCGCCGGCCCCCTCCCTGGGAGGCGGTGTGTTTTCTGTACTGGGCCAGGGTCGCGTCGAGGATGTGACCCGCTCTCCGGCCCCGGGTGAGTGCGGGGTGCGGCGACGGTGCCCGCGGACAGAGGGCGGAGGTCTAGGGGCGCGGGGACCCCACTGGGCTCGGGCTCGGCCACTTGACAGGCGCCGCGTGCAGCTTGTGTCCCTGGTTCTTGGTGCATCCGTGATGGGTTATAAAAGAGGAGGAAAGTTATTTCTCCTTGCTCAGCAGATTTGCCCTCCCTCGTTCCTTACTGGTTAAGAGATAGAACGTGAGCCCAGATCCGGACGAGCAGTTCACATTCCATTACGAAATTCTACACGGCTTCAGAGCCAGCAGCAGCACACATTCGGGGCACTTCAGAGGGGATTTTCTTTTTTGGGGGGGATGCTGGTAGTGGTGGTGGAGACCGATACAGGGATGAATAAAAACCTTTGGGGTATGTTGAAAACATTGCCTTCAGGTTTTCCGCCCTTGGTTTTGTTGTAGAGTTTAGGGCTTGTTGAACCTTATGGGAAAGTTTTCTTGTTGGATGTTGGAAGTTGGCAAAGGATTTCTGCAAAGGCTGACTTGCGTGTGCATCCCCTGGTTGTGAGATTACTTTTTCAGATAATATGGTGGTCTGTGTCTCGGTGCGAGTGTATTGAGCAATAGTTAATTGGAGTGGAAGGTGGAGAAATGAGAACAGCCAAGAAAAGAATGTGTTGATGTTTTTTCACATCCTCTAAATTTGATGCTTTCTTGAGTAGGCAGGTACAGTTTCCAAGACATTTTAACCCGGAAGTCCGAGTTGAAGGCTAAAAATCTTGGTTTAAACCCTTAAGAAAATTCTGTGTGTGCTTAGAGAAGTCATAGTTTTTGTGGAAAGAGTTCAGTATACTCTTCAAACATTATGTGCAAGGGTGGACTCGTTTTAGAGATTTAGAGGGTTTTTTGTTTGTTTTTTGGTTTTGGCTTACCTCTGCCCATTGGGGTATCTACTGATGGGTCTTGCTTTGATGTATTTGGTTACACTCCTGAATTAAACATTTGAATGGCTCTAATCAAGTTTTAAATGTGTGAAAAAAAATGCCTTCCCCAATTTTTACAAAAGAAAGGGAGAGAAGAGTACTTTGATCTGTTTCCTTTTCTCCATTTCTGGGTTAGTAACTTGCTCTGTCCCAATTTAACAAAGTTTTTTAAAGTAAGCTAGTTGTCTTTTCAGGGTGTTTGGTTTTCATGAAAGACTTTACTCCTAAGAAATGCTGTTGATGCTCAGTGGTACAGGGACTATTAATCTCCACATTTCCCTGGATGCCACTTTATTTCTCATCGGAAACTCAGACAGTACTCTTACCGTGGACGTGATAGGGAGCGTTTGTCTGACTCAGCTGGTACAGGTGGTGCATCCATTCCTAACCATTTACATCATCGAACAAATGACCTTTTGATGGAAGGGGCCTTTATTTTAGATTTCCTCAGGCAGAACTATCCAAGAGAGCTTATTTGCATCTAGTACAGGTACTTGAGTGTGGAAGGAGGAGGAAAATAAAGTATATTAGTCCTCATCTATCAACAGCTGTTTGTTGGTTATCTGCTCTAAGTCAGGCACTGGCTAGCAGCTGTTAGCAAACTTCTGGTTTTTACTTTTCTGTTTTGAACTGCTTTGTTGGTTCACTTCCTAGGTCAGTTTGGAAGTCTCTCGTGCTGTTGTGTGTGTGCTCACTTGCGAACATCACTTAACAGCTTCAGCTAAGTACATTTCCTAGTTAATGAAGTTGAAAATTTCTATCCTCTTAGGGTTTTGCATGGCATAGTTAATATAAACTCTTACAAAAATTGACTAAACAGGCCCTCTAGAAGCAGTGAGAAGTGGGTCCTTTTGATGTTTCTATTCATTATCCTTCTGAAAAGTAGGTGGTGCTTAGAAGGTCATAGGATAAGGGTTGCTAAGCAGCTAAACAGAAGGATGCTAAAATTAACCGAAGCTTTTTTGAAAGGGAGTCCTTCCCTATTTTACATTATTTACTAGGTTTAATTAATTTCTGAATCTTACATGTTTTTTGACTAGGAAGGCAGGATGTTGAGGTTGGTTTTGGGTTTTGTTATTTAAATAATCTTTCTTTTGTAAATGTCTTTAGTTGAAGTTCAGTATTCTCTGACCCAGTGCTGTGGTATCAAATGGCAGCTTGTCTGGGATGACTTTCTTGTCCATTAAGAGGTTGAACCTCCTGTTGTTTTGTGTGTGTAACTTCACCTGCTTTCCAATTAATAGCATCTTTATGTTTATTTTGGAAATTCTACATTATCCACAAAGTGATGTTTTACCTTTGTATTATATTAAGTGTATTTGCATTCAAAAGATTGAAGTGCAACATAGTATCAATAGTAACTACAATATATTCTGTTCTGATGAGATGAGCTCTCTTTCCTCCGTAATTAGATGTGGATGTGACTGTTCCTGGTCCATGTTAACCTACTTCTGGCTCTGTAGGCTCAATCCAGCTCATAGATAACCTTTTTAAAAACAATTATTCTAGGTTTATAATATATTTGGAAGGACTGAGCAGATGTTAGGAGGCAAAAAGTATTGTCATTTGCATTTTACCTTAAGTGTGTTTCAAGGTTCTTGACGTTTTTTCATGGAGATGAAAAACACAAACTGGTGGCTGGAAAGTATCACTTCTTTCGAGTGTTAGGCCTGCTGCAAAGCCAGAAGCTTCCTTGCCTCAATGTTATGTGTCTTTCTGACCTATCAAGCAGGCCTTGTTGAGTCATTTTTTATATATATATATATATTCAAATACAATTGAGAAATTGACAAGTTTTCTCGTTTCGTTTCTCTCAATTTTTAGATTTAGACTATACTTCTTGTGTAGAAACAATCAAGGCTCCTTCTCTCTCAAATACAGAGTTTAAGGAATGCTTGCCATGCCCAGGGGTGGAGGATGGTAAAAAGGTGTACCATCTGAACCCAGAGGGAGGCATGAGATGTGCTTTCTGAAATGCATCGCTTACTTTTAATTTCCCCCACTCCCACATGGCAAGCCGACCAAGGAAAGGAAAGCTGTCTGCTGGTGTTTTCACAGCCGAGCTGGAAGAATGAGGAAGGTGGGGAGGAGCCTTTCCTAGTTAGCAGTTAGTCCCATTGGCTGTGTCATCAGCCCAGGTTTTCTCAAGGTCTCTCTTGTTGTCACGTTCTTTGGGTGCCCAACATTGTCTGAAGGGCAGCCGAGCATGCCTAGAGATTTCACCCTGCTTGTTGGTAGCTAAGGGGGGGGGGAGTTGGTGGGTACCGGAGGGGACAGGGAAGTCTGATCTTGCATCCTTCTTTGATGGGCCTGCAGACGGCAGGTTAGCTGTCTGCCCATCAGTAAAGGTGACTGCTGGTGAATTGGTGCTTCAGACAAAGCAGTAGGAGAGGGTGGAGACTGTTTGCTCTCTGTGATTCAGGCAACTAATGCTGAGAGAATTCGAAAACCTCAGTAAAGGCCCGGCCTGGGGACTGGCTGCTACTGCAGAGACTCACCTGAGGGCTCCTTGAGGGCGGTGGAACTCGATGGTTGAGAAAGAGAATGACAACCCCCACTGGTTCTGTCAGACAGCCAGACCGAAGAGAAAAAAGTCTCAGTGGGGGTAATTAGATAAAGCTTTTAAATGCTCTATTTGTTCCCCCCCCCCCAGCTTGCTTGGCATTTCATCTCTTTACCCCCTTTTCCAAGACTGGGGAAGGATTGTTACAAACCTGTTTGATGGGCTGGTCATTGGATTACTTTTACATTTCCCTTTTTGAAGGGGAGGGGTATAGCTTCTTGGACTGAGTTTCAGCCTCCTTTTGTGAAAATATTTAGCAAAAATTCTAAATTTATACTCAGCACAGCACAGATTTACAACTAGGTCCATCCTGACCTTTGACTCCTCACTGCTGGTTGGAAGCAGCCTGGCCTCAAGAGGGCTTAGCATTTTACATATACTGTGGATTTCTGTCCCTGTGGTAGGTAGCCTTTTAAAATAAGGCCAGACCTTTTTGGAAGTAATTTCTCTGCTTGAATTTGAAGGTGTAAGAGAATTCAGACAAACACAAAGACCTTTGCTCCAGATGAAAAACTGGATTAAACACATCTTTTCAGTAGCTTTTCCACCTCAGGGCATTGTTGGGAGGGTAAAATTAATGTTCCAGAAAGGCAAAATCTATATATGGAAGAAAGTAGTGTATTTTGAGCTCAAGACACTTTGTGGGTATTCAGTCCAGATTTCCTTTCTAGAATTTTTTTTTTTTAACCACTCCTTTACCTTTGACTGAATTTACCTAGCAGTTTCTCTTGGGGTGGGGGGCACAATACGCTGCATTTTTGCTTCCCAGGTGGGGAACAGACAGCAGATTCTTCCTAATAGGGTTCACTGAAGGATGAGCTTTAAGAGAATTCCAAGAGGCAACCTTAGAACTTACTCATCAAAGGGATGGTTGTCTACTGTTGGTTGTAGTAGTGTCTGGGCATATTTTACTGTGACCACCCCCAGACCCCTTGGGGAGTGGTTCTATTGGCCTTTAAGGAATAGAGACCAGATGCTAATACACCTTCTGGCATGCAGCAATACAGCACAGCCGCTGTCCACTCTCATGCAATGGAGACTTGATTATTCACCCCCAGATGTCCAGGAGCCAAGGTGGAAAAAGTCTACTGTCTAGTAGTTTGGCTCTGGGTGCATCTCTGCTCTGTTCAGCCCTGGGTTTGATCCCCCAACTATTACCAAGGAAAAGATGAGTAGTGGAGTCACAAACAGACTGAATGTGCACTCCATATTGCATACATTTTGTAGGTAAACTCTATTGCATGCCTGTAAGGGATGGTTGGTAGGTACAAAGTTTCAGTTTGAGGGTGGGGAAAACATTGAATGGTGTTCATTATATTTGAAAACCTTGTTGGTAAGCTCCATAACTCATCTGTTTCTAAAACAACCTAGAGTCACTCACTGACAGGAAGTCACTTTTGTAGGTGGCTCCTCAGTTTTGCCATCACTCTTCAGCAGCACTTCTGTCAGGTCCCCCTCATTTTGTAATTTATGTGGAATATACTTTTTAAAAACGTATTTGAACTAGTCCTTACTTGCTTGATGCTTTTGGGCACTCATTCTCTATTCATTTTGCTTTTCAATTTTTTTTTTTTTTTTTTGTAAAATTCTTAGATCATTAACTATCTATCTGAGGCTGGTCTTTGATCCAAACATCTCTTCTTGAGATGGGGGTGGGTTATCCCATGGTGAGATGGGCTAGGGAGTTAAGAAGGAGAGCACACAGGCATGGAGGTAGAGGGGTAGTTATTGTGTGCTCTTTGGACCCTAGAAGAAAATGTCTAGCAATGTCAGGAGAGGGATACAAGTGCCACTTGCTTTAACCCTTACCTTTGTCCTTCGCCACCACCCTATGCTCACACAAAGCCTAGAGTAGTGAGAGCAGAGAAGTCCCTATTTCTTTTTTTTTTTTAAACTTTATTATTTATTTATTTATTTATTTGCCTTGGTGTTTGCCTGGAACTACAACTACAGACAGTTGTTAGCTGCCATGTGGGTGCTGGGAATCGAACCCGGGACCTCTGGAAGAGCAGACGGTGCTCTTAACCACTGAGCCATCTCTCCAGCCCCGAAGTCCCTATTTCAAACAGGAAGAACTATGATGCTCTGGCCTCCCATTATGTTCCTTGCCCCTGGACCATAGCTCTTATCTCACACCAGTGGACCAGCTGTGCAGAGTGCATACAGTGCCACAGCTCAGCAGCCACTTTACCTGGGAAAGGTAAGAGACTGTTGCCTCCAGCCTTTGGGTGTCCTGCTCACTTGTTTCTTTCACCTGTGAACTGGGCAACTCCCAGCTCTTTCTTTTTACAACTTTGCCCAAGCTGGAACCTTCAGGCACCTCGCCCTGCAGGTACCTGTGAAAATGAAAGTCATTCCCCTCCCATCTAGAAAGGGATCTGAACTGTACCGTGTACCCGGACTGTCTGTCAGAGGTGGACCGGGGCTGACTGTCAGACCTGGCTTTCCACCTCACTGTCTTCTGTTACTGCCCCTACATTGGGCAAAACCCCTGGTGATGTTGCAAATATCTCTTAAGTTAATTCCCTGTCAGCAGTTCCTGTCTTCTGCAGTTTACTCTGCATTGTCCACAGAGTGATGTGTATTATATGCTGTAAAACAGCCCTTGGCTGCTTGTGTCTACAGGAAGAAATCCAAGTGCCTTCACATGACCCACAAGGACCTCCATCAGCTGCCTGCACATGTAGTCTTTGGCCTCAGCTCATGCCAGCCCCCCCAACACACACACATTGCTGTTCTTAGTAATTTCTCCATGCTTTCAAATGGACTACTCTTCTTCCTAGCTCTTCCCCAGTTAGAATCCTTTCCTCATATGTATACAAAACCAAACCCTGTCTTCTGGGGACTGTTATGTCCTCCTTACAGAATAGCCCCTCCCCCAATATTTTCCCACTTCCAGAACGTTTTTTTTTTTTTTTTCCCATTCCTAGTATCTAACCTGATGATTGCTTAGCTGGTGCTCATGCCTTAGCATGTGCTGAGTTCTGATACAAAAACCAATATGCTTTGGAGAAGAGCCACATGTAATTTGGAGCTGAGGCCCAAATAGTGCTACAAATGCAGTGAAGGAAACACACATACACATTTTTCTGCACACCCAGCATGCCAAGGTTTGGTTCTAGGTGCACATTGGTGGGAAAGTCTTGGATTTCAGAAATGGCTAAGATAAAAGTTGGTTAAGTTTCATTTAAAAAAGGAAAACAAATTTGAATGCTTGGTTGCTCTCAAAGCTGTCCCACTCAGGCCTTTACTAATTATAACCACTTTCCATGGCTCTCGGTTTGAAGTTTACATTAAATAGGAGAGATGGGCACCCAGATCAAAGACTAGATCATTCCAGAGCTCCAACAAGTGGGCCCATTTTCTCTGCTTAGTTAGAGTTTTGCTTCATTAGTGGTGTGAGTTAATAGGAGTGTTGGTCTGTGTATAATCCAACTTCTCCCCCCGTCCATTACTACTTGGATTTAAAACACCAAACCAGAAACATAGAGGATGTGGGTCTTCCTTCCTTCATTCCGCCTTCATTTATGTGTGTGTATAAGTACACACGCTTGGTCGATATTAGTTATAGGTCATAGGAATGAAGGCTTTTAGAGGACTGTCCTTTATGCTGACTGAAACTGTTAGGGAAAAAAATGCTTCTGAATACACAAAATCATCTCAGTCTTAACCTTCTTAAAAAGATACACACTTTGTATAGAAATGAGATGATACTGGGGAACTGGAGTGGGGATTTCAAAACACATTGTGATGGCTCAGTTTGTAGAGCATTTGTTTAGCATCCAGGAAGCCCTAGATTTGATACCCAGAACTCAGAAAATGGAGACAGGAGGGTTAGAAGTTCAAGGTCATCCTCAGCTATATAGTTAGTTTGTGGGAAGCCTGGGGTGTGTGATACCATTTCAATAAAAAACAAACCATAATATAAAGCCATGCACATGGATTACCCACTAAATAAGCACACATATACATACACACACACACACAGAGAGAGAGAGAGAGAGAGAGAGAGAGAGAGAGAGAGAGAGAACCACCAAAGAGCCAAACATTAAAGAATAGAAACCATATCCCTTCTAAGGATGAAGTTATTGATACTGCCAAATGTGTGCAAGGACATGGTTTGGTCCCTTAGTAATGCACACTTACGTAAAGTCTTAAATGCCTATCTGCTAGCTGTAGTCAAACTGAGATTTGGCAGTCAGCTATGGTAATTTTTCATTTTAATTTTAGCTGAGTTTCTTTCTGATGGAGAAAGTAAGGGTCTCTCTATGTAGCCCTGACTGACCTGGAACTTTCTGTGTTGACCAGGCTGGCCTCAAACTCACAGAGTTCTACCTGCTTCTGTCTAGGAGTACTGGGATTAGAAAGTAAAATTTATTTATTTATTTTTTAGACAAAGTTTCTCACTGTGTAGCCCTGACTGTCTTAGAACTCACTTTGTAGACCAGACTGGCCTCCACTGGATTCACCTGCCTCTGCCTCCTGAGTGCCGGAATTAAGGGCTTGCACTATAAGCGCCCAGCATAAAGAGTAAAAAGTTTTGAAGTCATTTTCTTGTTTACTATAGGACATTCAGTTGGAGAATGATTTTATAGAAGGGTTCAGTGAACATCTCAAAGTGGTTCCCATAGAATGGTTAATTAAATGGGTGTATTTGGCTAAGCACTTGAAATTTGAAGTCAGTTATAATTTACCTTTGTGTGTAGTGCTGGGGATTGGTATGGGATTGGTATAGCATGGGCCCTGCACATGCTAAACAAGTACCTCTGCTCTGGGTTATAGCTGTCCCCTGAAATTTTGTATATATGTATATATATACATATATATGTGTGTGTGTGTAATTATATATGTAATAGTACATAGCTTTTTGAGGCATGAGACAGGATTTCATTGTGTGTAGTACAGGCTGGTCCTGAGTTTTCCTTAAATCTGAGTGCTGGGACACCACACCTGGCATAATATACACTTTTCTGAATTGGATCCTTATGGATTGATTGCATTGGTGGTAATGAATGCAGAGCCTTGTAGATGCTTGACCAATGTCTGGCCACTAAGATATAACATTGGCCCCTTGATTTGTAGCTAGATTCTAAAAATTAAGTTTCATTGAGTGGTGTTGAAGAGTTTATTTAAGCTTCACATTCCTCTTTAGAGATAATTTATCAGACCGGGCAGGGTAGCACACACCTTTAATCTCAGGGAGGAAGAAGCAGGAGAATCTCCATGAGTATGAGGCCAGTGTGGTCCACATATAGATACCTTGTCTCAAAAACAACAATAACAAAAACAACACAACTCCAACTAAATATTATATCAGGCAATTCAGTATCAATTCAGTCTCTTTGGGAAACAGGTAGTTTTCTATCACTTTTACAAATTTCATGTTTTTTTTTAATGTTTTCACAACATGCATAAATGTTTATTTACTTTGTGAAGATACTGATAATTACCAAGGCTTCAGTTAAGGAAAGAAAGACAACTGTTAGCCTCTCTGAGGACACATTATATACAGAGAGGCATGGTCAGCAACGTTGTCATTGATGTTTGTGATGTATGCTGTTAACATGACCGAGGGAGGTCCGTAGAGGGTTCTGGATGACAGATCAGAAAAAGCATCCTTTGTGTGCGTACCAGAAAGACAAAGGAAAGTGAGTACTTCAGAGAATGGCTTGCTCAAAGGCCTGGGGTTGGAAGAGAGAATGTCTCTTAGGAAGAAAGAAAAGACAAGAACTGCTTGACAAGAGTAGGTAATAGCTAGAGCATCATGCCTGAGGTGCAGAAGAGCCAGGAAAACTATAAAACCTATTAGGCCCAGGAGTGGCATTTTGGAATTAGCATTTTGAAGGCCACACCCATCCACAGTAGAGAGCAGGCAGGCTTAGGAGGAATCTTCTGGTTGCACCTTCGGTCTACAAGATCAGTGAGAAAGCTAGTTTCTGAAAACTCTTGGTGGCTGCGCGTTCCTGTAGAAATGGAGAACTTGATATGACATAAAGGTAGGGTCATGGAGCCTACAGTGGCTTCTGTCCCTGGCATTTTTAATTTTCTGAGATTGGAATGAAGAACTAAGCAAAACTTAGGAATGAGGTTTTATGCTTTATTTATCTCTTAGAAATTAATTTACGTTTTTCTATAAATTTTTCTCTACCTGCACTTACTGTTCACTTGATTAAAAAGTTATATACCCAGCATAAATGAAGCATAAACAGTCATAATAAGGGGGGCCGTAAGTAGGCTTAGTGCGAACAATTGAATGGCTTTCTTCTTTTACTTCCTCTCCTTTTAATTTCCTGATATTTAAAGGGAAAGTATTATTGTTTTAAATTGCATTTATTGTGAGCACAAGCCTTCACGCTGTGTGTGTGTGTATGTGGTCAGAGGATAACTTCGGAATCAATTCTCTCTTGTATGATGTGGGTCCCTAGGGTTGAACTCAGGTTGTTAGGCCTGGCGGCAAGTGCCCTGTACACTCAACTCTTAAGACCTGGCAAGTTTCTATTCATTCTGGTTTTACTGTGTTTGGTTTATATTATGATCAGAGGACTCATGGAAAGAGGCTTCAGGTAAGATCCCAGCTAGGACTCTTCAGGATTTCTCAGATGGGGGCGGGGGCTTTTTAAAATAACCTTATTTTCCAAATTTTCTTTTCATCAGAAGCACATGAAGTTCCCCAGTGGTCACTTGATGCCCTCCCTGTCTTTGATAGTTGCATCAATATTTTATTTAACAGTAAACTTGTATATCTGATGTGTGTACTGGGCTTTCCCTTAGATTCCAGGGTTCCAAAGACCAAGATTGAACCTCACAATTCCACAGGGAGGAGGAAATTGTCCGCGTATAGTGGTTGTCTGTCTGGTAGCCATACACTTGGTGATGGCAGACTCACATCCCATCACCCAGGCATTCTTCAGGTCTCTACTGTGCTAAAAATTTTTCCCTAGCCAACAGAAATCTTTTTGGAACCAGGGAGAGTGTTTTCCGCTGAGTTGGTACACACTGGAGGCTGGCATGCACGAGTGTTCCCTGTGCTCTTGCCATGAAGAGCTCTTTCACAGCAATATGACTCTCAGAAAGTTCCATGAGGTTCCGGTGCTAAGCAAGTAACCAGTAGCCAGCCATGTCCAAGTAAGGACTTCCTGGGAGAGGGGGCATATTCATCTGCCTGAGTTGGGCCCACCTATAAGATGGCCTCACGGGAAGGAAGGCTCAGTGATATTCCACATTTAGATAGTGCTTTCCTCTGAGTCCATTCAAACGTTCATTAAAATATCGAGTAAGCCCCACCAAGCCCCAAATATGCTTTTTCACTGTTCTCAGTCTTGATTGGTAAA
This sequence comes from Sigmodon hispidus, assembly GCA_004025045.1. Classification (NCBI taxonomy): domain Eukaryota; kingdom Metazoa; phylum Chordata; class Mammalia; order Rodentia; family Cricetidae; genus Sigmodon; species Sigmodon hispidus. Next base: position 112,349 of record PVIH01000725.1, on the reverse strand, counting down.
ATGTAAACATCCTATAGGACCCCCAGGCAGCTCTGGTCTCACACCAGAGTACATGGTTTTCCATCTTTTGCTTGAGATTCTGCATGTTTTTATATCACTGGTTCTTAAGTACTTTTCCTCAGACCTGTATTTGATAAAGAATTGAATGGAGGATGGGGGGGGGGAGAGACCCTTTCCCTGTCTACTTTTTTTTCTTTAAATAGGGGAGCATAGTTTCAGTCTCCCACTACCACAAATTATGGAGTTTTAAAAATTGAAATAGTGGACTGTGACACAGTGCCAAGCCTATAACCTAGCTGGTACTTGAGAAGGAGAAGAGCAAGAGTTCAAGGTTACAACAAGGCCAGCTGGAATGCATACCACCTTGTTTCAAAACAAACAAACAAAAGTTTGTTTCCTGGCTGGGGGCAGAAAATAAAGCTGGATTTAAAATAACAGAATTTTGAAACTGAAAAAGCTTGATTCCTAAGGTATTATATAAACAGCTGAGGGACCTTCACAGCACTATGACCTTCATTTATATGTGGGTTTGGGCATCTAAGTTGGTTGTAGATGTCACTTGTAATGAATGTCTGCAGTTGGTGATAATAGTTTATTCAGGATCCAAGTTTTGGTGACAAACATGTGAATCCACTTTTGGACAGTCCATCCACAGCCACCTACTTTGGGGTCCTTTAGCAGACTTGAGGGAGCACTAGCCTGTCTTAAGTGTGTGTGTGTTTTCTAAGGATGAAGTGAAAGCTTTTGAAGGAAAACCTTGAGGCTGGAGTACTGAGGTGAACACTTTAAATTCGGGCAAACTTCATTCAGAAGTTCTTCATGATGTGACCTAAGGGAGTCTCTGTCTTCTGGTGAACTCCAAGCCCCTCTTATCTTACCTGAGTGAATGTGGTTCCACCTGGCAGGTGTGGTAGTTAGTACATGCCTTTAAGGCAAACACTCAGGATGCAGAGGCAGGTGGAGCTCTAACTTCAAGGCCAGTCTGATCTACAAAGAGAATTCTAGGCCTACAACCAGTGTTTCACCATTGTTTCAGGAGACCTATTCTCAAAACAAACAAAAAATGCTTGGAGGTAGTTGCATACACCTTTAATCCCAGCGCTCAGGCCCATGTCTGAGTTTGAGGCCAGTCTGAGTGAGTTTCAGGACAGGCTACAAAGATATACAACAAAACCCTGTCTTGAAAAAGCTTAAAAAAAAAAAAAAAAGTTACATGCAATAAAAAGGCTTCTACTTTTTCCTCAGAAAAGTGAAGTTGAAATACAGTACATGCTTGGTACTGTGTGTGGCAGGAAGAATAATGATGGGGAGAGACACCCACCCCTCTTCAGGAATTTTGAAGTGTTGGAACGGAGCGCTGTACACACCAGGCAAACCCTCTGCCACTTAGCCACATCTTCAGCCCCTGTTTCTTTTATTTTAAGTGAATCAAAAGCAGATTTATTTTAGAATTTGTACAAAAAGCTCATTTGGAATACTTTGTGGTTCAGTAAGGGAGGAGACCCACTCCAGTGTTAATTCAACCTTGATTCGTAACACGGCACACCTTAGCAGTGCTTCATAGCTTGTTGCAAACATTGCACATTACATACAGGCAGTTTTCTCTGATTGCTGTGTGTGATTTTGACAAATTATTTTTAAAACTTAACTTTGTAAGTCTCACTACAGTCTTGAACTCAGATTTTCCTGCCTCTGTCTCTAGAGTACTAAGAGTAAAGGTGTGCCATCACACCGGGCAGAAATGTTAATTCTTATTTTATTCTCTAAGTCATGTCATTTCATCACCATTTTCAGCTTTAAAGTAAGTCATAGTAAGATGATTATATAACACTGGTACATCATTTTCTTTCAGTAGTACATTAAAATGACGACAAGGATTAATAAGCAACATGAATAGACAACCAGTACACACCTTTCCTTTTCTGAAGTGACTCGTGGTGCAGCTGTGGGTGAATAATGGTGTTATGTGCATTGTGACTGCCACTGTGAGAGGAGATGGCCTGTGATCATATGACCGTATTGTTTATATACAAGAAGAGGGAATGTTATATGTATGTTGGGGGTGGGCAGCAGGTAGCACTGGTCAGGTTCTTCTGTTGAAAAGCAGCTTCAAGGATGGTGGTAAAGCAGTGGTAAGGATGATGAGGAGGTGGCTGGTTGGGAAGAAGCCTGATGATGACCTGAGCTGGCAGGTAGCAAGAGAGGACTGACCCCTGCATGTTGTCTTGGCCTTCACACATAAAGTGGCCTATGCTTACCCATACATATACATGTACATATCCACATACACAATCAGTAAAATATAGTTTTAAAAGCTAAGGTTCATTTGATTGTTGTTCTGGAAACAGTACTTTTTGTGCTGGCTTGTCTTAGGAAGTCTAGTAGCTGCTATCATATCTCGTTTCACTACAGAAGATTGAATATAAGAAAGCCGTCATTTTTGAGGCTGTGTGTGTATGGGGGGGAATCTCTATAGGCTGCTCTGTACCTCCTGATCCTTCTGCCTCTGCCTCAGAGTTCTAGGGTAACACCATACATCAACATATCCAATTAGAAATCTAGTCTTAAACAAAAGCTAGTACATGGGTGTCCACACCACAAATGAATCTGTCTAGAGTATCTTGAAGTTCAGCAAATAGCGTTCCATGCCGCTGTAAGATAGACATCACTGGTGAGGCTCACCTGCATACGCTTTGAGCCGGGTACAGCATAAGTGCAAAGTTCTGCTTCTTGCGTCCTACCCTACTTAATCATGTAACTCCACTCTGCCACAACAACCAAAAGAGATTGATTACACTTCGATTTCACTCTTTTGGTGGTATTATTAGTCTGTTGTATAAAGTAACTCTGGGCATGATGGTAGGAGCAGCAGGCATAGTTAATATGTATTGAGAATGTACTGGTTACCATTGTCCCAAATTCTTCACATGCATCATTTCTTTCACGCTTCACACAATTCTTTGACCCAGTGATAGAGCTACAATTATTCTCCCCATGATTCAGATAAGGAATCTGAGACCTGGAGAGGCTGTGTGTAGTAGATTCAGACAGTGAAGTGGATCCCAGGGCCTTGGCTACCCACTCTGCTAAACTATCTCTTATTTAAGTATCATGGACTCACCAGATAAATATTCCTTGAAATTTTTTTTATACAGAACCCCTCCCTATGATGTATATCAAGGGGACTGATGAACAAGAACAAGTGTGTTGTGCAGGATTTCTGACTTCTGGAACAGGTCACCCATTCACTGCTTGGAGTAGTGAGTTAGACCTACTACTATACCTGCTGGATGTAATGAGCTAGACCACCTGTCCCTCTGTTGTGGTCAGAAGGGGAAATTTGGAGACTCACAGAGTGCCCAACTTGTACAGATAATAAGCAAAGCAGCTGTCTTCTAGGGTGCTCCTAGAAAGGGGGTGTAGGAAGCCACAACTGTGGGGAAGACTTGGAGGGGATACTTGGAGTGAAAACCCGCAGGCAAGAGAATTTTCATCAAGTTCCTCTCTCTGGGAAAGGTGGCCTCAGAGAATAGGAGGTATTTCATGTAGCAGGAGGGAGGAGGCTGGTCTTCTGCCAGCAGCAGGGGCTGTCCTGAACCTTCCTCGTGTATGCCCATTGTGGACATCATGAACAGCTCCGGACTCGTGTTTCAAAGGAATACATGTATGATGTCCACTTTTGACTAAAGTAGAAACTGCATGCTCTCTAAGTTAGAGTTTATTTTTTGTGTTGGATTTCTGGAAGGTCTTGAAACCTGAGCTCATTGTTTTTTTGTAATCACTGTTTTGGTTGAGACGGGGTTTCCCGGGATAGTCCTGGCCCTGTATAGTCCAGGATGATCTTGAATTCAGAGCTCTACCTGCTGTTCCCCAGTGCTGGGATTAAAGGCCACTGTGCCGGCTTCCATAAGCACTTGCTCTTTCCTTTCTTTTTTGGTTTTTCTAGACAGGGTTTCTCTGTGTAGCCCTGGCTGTCCTGGAACTTTGTAGACCAGGCTGGCCTTGCACTTAGATTAGCCAACCACTGCTTGCTAAGTGCTGGGAGGAAGAGAATTTGGTCTGAACTGGTTTTATGGTGATCCTCGGAGCTCAGTGTTGTGTGGTGGGAAGTAGGGAGAAGGGAATGGATCTATCTAGTACTGTGTCTTCAGATTTGCCTAGATCAGAGAGATAGTTTTGGGTTCTTTGTTGATTTTGAACTTCCGAAGCCCAGACTGACCTGGGATTCTTGATCCTCCAGCATCAGCCCACAAGTGCTGGATCAGAGGCATGAACCATCTTGTTAGGCTGTTTACTTCATAACCAAGGTGGTTTTTCAATCTCTTCTTTCTCAGTGGTTTGAGGATGGGGCTCACCAGAGTGCCTTGTTCTCTACAGGGGGCCTAGATAGAGCTTTCCTTTCTTCTGGTGTTTCTGTGAAGGAAGATTGTTTTGAAACAACAGAATCTTAGTTTTTCGTGCTACTCACTCAGTCATCACTGGTCTCCCTGTGTGCTATGTTCTAATCATTGTGATTTTGCTCATGGCAGTTTGATAATTTAGCGGAAGTCCAGTCAGAAGCAAATTGGATTAAGAGAAAATTGTGCCCCTTATTTCTCAACTGTGGGTTGTCCCATCAGTGTGCCTGTGTTGGTCACCAGGCCCTGACACCTAGTCCAGGTACCAAGCTCTGGGAAGGCAAGGACACCCACAGCACTTGGCAACTGGCAAGACCATGTGGCAGAGATGTAAGTGGGAAGTGGCTGGGGAAAGAGGAAGTGAGGCCTCAGCCATGATGGGTTTAACCCCGTGGAGAAGGAAGAACAAGATGAAAGAACCATGCACACACTGAAGCAGGAAAATGTGAATCTGACTGGGGACAGCATGAGATGAGTGGAGGGTAAGGCTTGGGGGTACTGGGTAGATGGCGATGTGATGCTGACTGGTACTTGACTTTTCAGGCTGCTAAGGCTTCAGTTGCTTTCGGGTAAAGCCATGGTGGGACCAGCCTGTGCTTGGGAAAATGCTTTAAACCCTTGAGCCTGTGGGGTTTTGGTTGTGCAAGTGTAGAACAACCGTTTTATGGGAATCACATATCAGATATGTTATGATTTATCACAGTAGCAAAATTTCTACTTTTTTATGCTTGGGGTCACCACAGCACAAGGAACTGTATTAATTGGAGCATCAGAAAGGTTAAGAACCACTGCATTAGAGGAAAATTAAGCAAGAGAGATGGCACCATGTTCAGCAAAGTGCAATAGGAACTAGAAATTTGGTATCCTCTTTTATGTAACAGGCTGGCCTGCAGCTTACGATGTACTAGACTAGCATGAGCTTTGCGGTGAGCATCCTGTGTCTGCTTCCTGAGTATTGGGATCGCAGGTGGATATACCACCATGCCCAACTTGGTGTCATCTTCCATTTTTTTAAAGCTGTAGACTATCTTGCCAAATACTGTTAAATGATAACTGAAGGCTTGGGCGTAAGGCTCATCAGTAGGTGGTTTGCCCTGGGTTTGATCTCTAGCACTGCAAAGGTTTTTTTAAAAAGAAGAAGAGATCACTGAAAGGTGGGGAAATTTTTTTGCAGCAAATGGAATTCAGTCAGACACTGTTTAAATTTCCTTTATTGTATTTAGCTAATTGGCACTATTTAAGTTTGTTAAAGAGCAGAAATCTTTAAAAGGACAGAGACTCAACCCCCTCCCATAACTCAAAAATGTTGCAAGGGTTGGGCTGCTGTTTTGGCTCAGTATTAGAGCATTTGTCTGATACACACAGGGCTCTGTAGTTGCCAGCACCCCCCCACCCCCTCCCCACAAGAAGCAAAGAGGGTGAACACTAGGAGTTCAACATGGACCATTTATTTATTGTGATGCCTGGCCTGTTAGTCCTTATGGAGTGAATGCAGGCCAGGAGTAAGAGTGAGCAGTGGACTAGGTAATCCACCGTCTTGGTGCAGCTTGATATAGAAACAATCTGTTCATAAAACAGCTGCCCTTCAGATGCTCCAGGCCCCGCTCTACCTCCTTCATTGTCTGTAACCAGGGAAGGGGGCCATGCCCAGGGCTTGAAAGTATCCTGGTGGGTGTGAAAGATGACAGATAGCAGGTTCCACAGACAATTAGTGGCTTAATAATTACTGTAGACACAGTGTTCCCTTGGACTCCGAAGTTTTCAGAGTCTTCTGGGGAGAAAATGCTAATTTTTTTTATAGGCCTGACTTGACACGTTTCAAAGCCTATACCAACAGACTAAAGAAGGAGCCGGCTGAGAGGCTTGGGGAAAATATGTGTAGACCTCTGTAAATTTGGTGGGTTAGACAGCACACAGACCTTCAGGTTACTCATTGTCATCACTTAAAACTGATTGATATATATTTTATGATTTTCCATGTTGCTGTCAACCTTTTATGGCTTATTCTAACAGTGGATCTACAAGTGTGCAAGAGGAAGTGAGGTCCTCCTAAGCTGAAGCAGAGTTTTTGGGGAACCAGGATAGGAGGAGGTATCTGGAAGTGCTGCTTTTATATATGTGACCAGTGAGGCAAGGTGGTTGGGGGGAAGTACCTACCGTTCATGGCCTGTGTGCAATGTTCATTACTATCTGGCAGGATGTAGCTGCTTTTCTCTCCCCTTTATTTAACAAAAATATTGCTTTTATTTTATGTGTCACTGTTTTGCCTACATACATGTTTATATAGCATGTGCATGCCTAGTACAAATGAAGGTCAGAAGAGGTTATTACCACATGGGTGCATAAGAGCATTCAGCTCCTGACCACTGAGCTATCTCTCCAGCCCTTTGTCTTCCTTCTAACGGTGGGAAACTGGGGGTTGATGACCTTTGTGTTTCTAACATTATATCGCTAATGTAGTTTTCCATAGTGTTAGGAATGGAAATTTCCCCTCTCTTTTCTGGTGTTTTTTGTTGTTGTTTGGTCCTGGGTATGAAACTCACAGTCTCACACATGTTAGGTGTGCCCTTTTCTGATGAGTTACACCCTCAGCCATTTTGTCATTTTCACTGTGGATGATCTCTGTACACCTTGGTCCCTGGAGCATCCTGCTACTTAACTCAATTCATGTGTCTTGATGATTGCTTGATGAAAGAGGATTTGATTGCCTTCACCTCCAGTTGAAATAGCCTTAATTGAGCAGCTGTAGTATTTAAGGCATTTGGTTTAGGTTTTGGCAGGTGAAACATGATGGGTTTTGCCTTCAGGGAGTTTATGTTGTGAAAGGAATCCTCAGTGCTGTGGACCCGGAGCCAAGTTCCCATGGGAAGGCCAGTGCTGGGGAAGGAGGCTCTCTAGACTGGGTCTGTACTTCCAGGAAAAGCACAAGCCGGAGGCTGAGAGAGGGCAGGTTGGTTTGGAAGTCCAGGATCTAGATGATAACAGGGTTGATGGGCTACTTAGAGCCCAGGTCAGGTAGGGCAGAAGTTGACCTTTCTAGCTCCTGGTCATAGTATTTGAGCAGAGTAGTGATAATTTGCCCTACTGGGGCCTTGGCGACATCCTTAAGAGAGGGAAAATGTGGTTTGAACATTGGTGCTTTGGTGTGGCCACCATGACCCGAAGCAGAGAATACCTCCTAGGGCATCTGGTACAGGATGCACTGAGCTGATTGCTTAAGATTTGTTAATTGCTCTGAGCCACTGCACTAACGTGCACACACAAGGAAGGCTTTTCTTTCAGTGTGGGCTTACTGAAAAGTTGGAACACATTCTCTGGCTTAATACTGGACTTCATAGCTCCCTGATTCTGGTGAGCCACCTTTGAGAGCTGTGAGGAAGGTGTGGCTTGGTGGTAGCAGAGTTCTAGTTAGGATTCTGCTTGGAAGGCTTGGGCTCACTTATTTCCCTTTGGTCTGGGAAGCTCTTTTAGGATGTTTTGTGTTTAGAATACTGGCAGTTGAGTTTGGCTATCATTAGGAAAGCTTTTCTGTACACATAGTGTGGACAGAGCTGCTAGTCGGTCAGGCCAAGTCTTACTAACCGTGGGCCTGCCCAGGGTCTCTTGTTCTCATGGCACCTGACCCTATCTCCTGACTTCCTTTCTCCATTCTGGCTTTAGGTTTGCTGACTCAGGCTCTGTCCACAAGGAGAAAAGGACTCAGACCTTCCTTACCTGCTTAGCAAGGCAAGGAAAGTCTGGATTTTATGGCTATTTACCGATAATAACCCCCCAAGTCATTTTGATCCTCTGGCCTTCCTCTAGAAACCTGCAAAGCAGTAGGAAATCCCTTTGCACTGTGTTGCTTTGCGCTCCTCAGTCTCTGGTAAAGCTGGAAGTGCCTGAAAGAGAGGCAGCCAAAGCCAGGGCCCACATAATCCACACGCTCTGGACGTCACCCCGGGTGACTCAGATTCAGTTGCCTTTGCTGTTTCACAACCACCTGCATCTGATCTCCCTCCGGGCAAGCCCTCTGCCTGGCTCCTGGTACTGAGAGCATAATGCTTGCTCTTCCAGGGATGTCTTCTCCCAGCTTTTTTTTTTTTTTTTTTTTTTTTCTTTAAAGAAGCAGGTGTTGAGAGTTGAACAGGCTCTGTATTTTTTTTTCCTGCTGCCTTCCTGACAACGCCAGCAAGTGTGTATACTTAACTGTTTCAGAGGTTTGGACAATAGAAGGAACCCGAGGAGACTGTTCCAGTCATCACCATTGTAACATCTCATTTCATCTTTGCACCCGCCTAATGAGATAATTGTCACTTCCATCTTATACATAAAGAAGCTGGGCTTTGGAGAGATGTGGCTAATTTGTCTAGGGTCACTCCAGCTAGTAAGTTGAAATTCAAACCCAGGCCTAGGTCCCACAGTGCTCTTAATTCTTGCTCTTTTGCAGTTGTTTTATTCAGTAAAATTGTTTTCTCCTTTGTGACTGATGTATCTTATGACGTCCATCATCAGGTTCATTTTTTATTTGTTGGGATCTCTCTCCTCCATTGTAAAAGGCAGAAGAAAGTACACCAATGTATATCAAGTGTCCAGTCAGTATGCATTTATTTTTTTCCTAAAATGGAGTGAAATCAAATTTCTTTATACTGAAGTGTTATGCTCCCTGTGACCCTGTGACCGTTGGTCCTTTTTAAACTTCAGTTGTTGTGTACCGGGTGCCTGGTGCATCACTGAATGCTCAGGCAGTGGTCCCTGAAGACAAGGTGAATAAGACAGGGTTACTTTACCTGTCTGACAGGTGCAGACACGAGCCTAACCGGGATTTGAGTGTGCAGCTCACAACATGATCAGAAACAGCCTTTGCATTTCACACTGCAGGTTTTTGTTTATAAAGAGCAGATCCTTTTTGCACATGTAAGCTGAGCGTAATTAGATCTATGCCATGGGATTACAGAGCATGATATAAAACACTATAAATACCCAATTCCAGCACCATATAAACAGTGGATAAACTGAGCTGTATTTGTTGTTTGGCATGTGTCTTCGTTTTGGGGAGGATTACCCCACACATTAGCGCAGCTGGAAATGTGCTAGACAGTGGACTGCTTGGAAGCAGGTTTAAATCTAACATCCCTGCCTCTGCTTTTCAAGGAAAGTTAGGTAGTAAAATTGGTGAAGTTAGTTCAGCTGTACTTGGGCAAGTAGTTAGGAAGGTCAGCATTTGGTTAATCTCTTTCCTAATCTTTTATAACCATTGTGCTTAAAAGCATACCATGGTTGGCTTATTTGCTTTAGGCCTTAACTAGTAGGTAAAGAAAACAAGGCTGCTGAGGTGTCCAGGAATGGACCATTGGTCTTGCAATGTTAGATTCCTTAGGCCTCAGCATGCCTTGGCTAGCCAGGGCCCAGCATTTGCCTTCCTTGGTTTTCCTGGACACACTGTGGTAGAGTCACAATTGCTCATGTTATGGTGTTAGCAAGCAGTTTATATCAGTAATCTGCCACCAGCTGGTAAATCAAAATCACACTATGACTATAGAAATGTTTGTATTCATGGTAGATAATGAGGCATTTGAAGAAACGGTGATTTGTCACCCTCTTTTAAGGAGTTACAGATTATTTTTTCCTATAGTATTTAAAAACATTTAAAAAGATTTTTTATTTTATGTATGTGAGTGTTTGTAGAATGAAGATTTATAAGTGTTTTTGCATATGTCTGCACTGTATGCATGCCTAGTGCAAAAGGAGGTCAGGAGAAGGAATTGGCTCCCTGTATGTCACTGGAGCTTATGGATGGTTGTAAGCTACCATGTGGGCACTGAGAATGAACCTGTGTCCTCTGTAAGAACAAGTGCTCTTCACTGGGAACCATCTCTCCAGTCTTCCTATTAGATTTTAAAATTACTTTCCTGCATATTTGTTCATAGTCACTGAGGAAAATGAATTAAAAGTAATGTGAATAGAAACGAAAGCGGTGCTCCAGCACATGTGAAAAGACCATTACTGCTGTTTTACTGTATATGTCTTTCTAGATGGCTCTGGGGGTGGGGGGAGACTCATGCAGGCCAGGCTGGTTTTAGATTCCCAGAATTGCAGGCATACACCACCATGCCTGTGTGCTATAACCATTGAGGCACATCTCCAGCTCTAGAGGACTTTTTACTCCGGATTAATATAGTATGAAGGTATGATTCATTTGTGGATGAGAAAATCATTCTTATACATCTTCTTAAACCATGTTTTATCTTTTTATATTTAAGACTGTAGGACAAGTCAACGTGGCACAACAGTCACATTGTTTCGATGTGACATAACTTGGAGGGAAAGGTCATAAGCAAATATTTAAATTAGTTCCCACTCACTGGGTTCTCATTAAAGGGAGGAAAGATGTTTTCTTATTTATATTATCATCTCATCTTATATTATAAGATTTATTTATCTTATGTGCATTGATGTTTTCCCTGCATGTATGTCTGTGAAAGGCTGTTAGACTGGAGATACAGCCAGCTGTGTGCTGCCATGTGATGCTGGGAATTGAACCCAGGTCCTCAGGAAGAGTGGCCAGTACTCTTAACCACTGAACTGTCTCCAGCTCTCATGCTTTTACTTTTAAATGAAGCCAGTCTAGGATTAAGATTTTTTTTTAACAGAATCAGAAATTGTTTAACTTTATATAAGAAAATGCATACATTTTTTTCATCTGAGCATCCTGAACAACAGTGAATAATAATTGGAGTTCCAAAGTCTCTCTGAAGACCTAGACTTGAGTGCTCAAACTGGAAACAAAACAAAAAAACCTTTTTCAAATTTAGAATAAAGAATTGAGTTAGGGGAGTGAAAAGGGGGCTAGGCTCTTAGCTTGGGATCATCTAAGAGTAAAGTTCTTTTCTATTTATCTACATAGTCCTGTGGATATGATATACCATTTACCAGTGACAGTGTTTCTGTTGATATTTTTGTTTTAATCAGTCATATTTAGGCAGTTTTTCACAATCTTTTTAAATATGAACATGTATGTATAATATGTATATATTTGTATATACACACACATATTTGCACGACTAGGCCTTGAACCTAGGTTCTTACACTTGCTAAAACACAGGTTCTGACATTAAACCACACCCTCTGGCCTTATGAGTTGCTCTCTTCTTTTTTAAACTCACATATAAAATAATGAATTTCATTATGACAGTTTCATAATGCTTTGTGTTGATTCCACTCTCTGAATCTCTTAATGTAAAAAGATGATAAACGTTTGTAATCCCATTGTTGGGCCTTAGGGCATCCTGACATATGAAGGGATAGTTTGCTCAAAAAGAAAAAAAGAAAAAAGAAAACAGAACCGCCTGGGAGTGGTTGTCTATGCCTTTAATCCTAGCATTCAGGAAGCAGTACCATGCTGTGAGGCCAGTCTACTCTGCATAGAAAGTTCCAGGCTAGAGGGTTACATAGTGAGAACCCATTTTAAATCTTCAAGACCAAGTATGACTTTATCTTTATAGAGTATGTTGGAAGCTATAATAGCAAAAAGGTCATAATAGCATTTTAGTGGCATTTATTATTGTTAATTGTAGCAGAACCTTCATATACTTGGAAAGTAATAGTACTTATATGTAAGTGTACTTGGTTAGTGGATAATTTGCTGAAGAGATAATTGAGTGTCCCTTGAGACAGCTCCCTAGAGGCTTCTGCCCCAGGGACAGTTCCTGTATGTGAATCACTCAAAGGCCTAATGTCAGGAAAATAACAATTAGGTTAATTCTGAACTGGAAATGGAATCCCTTGCCCCAGTCCAGGAATGGCTGCAGAGTCCTGACTGAGTTAGAGCCATTCTTTGACAAGTTAGGAAGGTGTGTTCTATTCCCACTGGACCATCAGTAGGGCATCATTCCTCCAGCAGTTTCCAGTGCAGCCCTTTGATAGACATTCATTTTAGAGCAAAGAATTGGGGGAGAGAGAGAGAGAGAGAGAGAGAGAAAGAGAGAGAGAGAGAGAGAGAGAGAGAGAGAGAGAATGAGTGTGTGTGGGAGGGTGATGAATTCAGTCTGTCAGATTGTCTGAGCATCCTCTTGCTATGATTCCCTCAAAAAACTCTTTTAATTGTCTACTATGATCTGTTAACATGAGCACTAAGTTTCTTAGTTAGAAGCCTTTATTTTTTTTCCTTCTTTATTTTGTATTTATCAAAAAAAAAAACAGCAAAAAGAATTTAAAATGCGGAAGAGTTAACAATAACTATACAGAGGATAAGAATCATAAGCATGGCTTATCAAGGGTAGAAATACAAATAAGATTGCTACACATATATTTTCTTTGTGTTCAGCTTTCCCTGTATATCCTTATTCAAGGTCTCTTCCCCCTCCCAACACATCTGGTCATTTTTCTTCTCTGCAACTCCC